>JAMKQA010022680.1:0-25784 GCA_024699735.1 Posidonia australis
GATTGGTACGATGCGGTTGATCGTTTTCAAGGTTTGAGCTTAAAGTCTGAATCAGAAGAAGACGATGAAGCGACATCAACTTCAACAGACAGAACAGATTCTCCAACAGAATAATTCTTTATGTAAATAAATGTAAAACAAATGTTGTAAATATCTTTTGTATTTTTTATGTAAACATGTAATACTTTTTTTTGTATTTCAAAAAAAATAATAATAATAAAATATTTTTTTTATTAATTTTATTTTAATATTTTTTTTGGCCCGGCCCGCAGGCGGGCCATGGGCCGTGCCGGGCCCATACTTATTTACAGCATGCCCGGCCCGACTGTTTCGTCGGCCGGGCCGGGCCGGCCCGGCCCGTTTTCCATGTCTAGATATTAGGTTTCCTATAATAGCAAAATTGGCAAAAGATTTACTAACGATTCCGACGTCAAGTGTGGCGTCGGAATCTGCATTTTCTGTAGGAAAAAGAGTATTAAATGATAAAAGATGTAGATTATCAGAGAAGTCTGTAGAAGTCTTCGTCTGCTTAAAAGATTGGTACGATGCGGCTGACCGTCTTCAGGGATTGAGTTTGAATTCTGAATGAGAAGAAGACGATGAAGCAACATCAACATCAACAGGCAGAATATACTCCATAATTGAATAAATATTGATGTAAAATTGTAAAAAAAAAAAATATAAAAAAAATGATGTAAATATCTTTTGTATTTTTTAATGTAAAAAATGATGTATTTAAAATATTTTTTATTAATAAAAAAAGTAATTTTAAAAATAAAATTTGGACCTAATGAACCGACCCGACCTGGCATGGCAACCCGGTTCACCGACGGGCCATGGGCTGTGCCGGGCCCATGACCTCCCAAAGGAGGCCCGACCTGCGGGCCGACCCAGCCGAATCCAGGCCTGATTGGGCCCACTATTTTGTTGACCTGGCCGGACTGGGCCGGGCGGGTCCGATTTCCACCTCTATCAACAACTCACCCTTCCAAAACCCAAACAAACCATGTATTAAAGAAAAGTAGAGACTTCCAATCAAAACATCAATCAGTGACACTAATTATGCCATCTTTATCTTAACCACAGCTCAAAAGGTGCATAATTAAAGAGCACACTATTTTTGAAAACTAAAGAGCACAGTATTTTAACATGCTTGACACATGAATGAGGTTTAGGCAGATTTCTTGATTAATTACAATTAATTACAAGAAGGTAATAATTATATCATCATCGTCAAAGAATAATCAAAGAAAGAACAGAGCATCTCAATAATTACTCCAAAATAAAAATCAACAATATCCTAAAATTTGGATTGACCACGAAACAAGCTTGCATTTTCTATACTTTGTCCCGGTCAATTTCCTCATTCTCGCGCAAGTTCCTTCTCGCAACCTTCGTCTGTTTCTTCTCACAAAAAAACTCCATCTCATTAAATTGTCTTGGGGTTCTCCTTCCCAGACACTACTTCCATTTCTACACTACAACAAACTATACCACACACATATATGACTGGAGACCCAAATCCCAATCCAAGAGGTTGAAAGAGGAGGAGGACACAAGAGGAGGAGGTGGAGGAGATGGAAGGGGCCGTGCCAATGGCAGACTTCAACTTCGACAGCGCCTGCACCACTCCATACGTGAGCGCCCCGTCAAGCCCAAAAGGATTCGGACGTTACTACACAAGCGCGCCCTCCAGTCCCAAAAGCGCAGCCGCCATCTACAACCATTTCCGTGACGCCGGAACGGCGGCGTCCTCCTCTGTCGCCCCTTTCAACTGGGAGGACCAGATGACCAGTACTACAACAGGTAAGAACAACCACTACCATGATGAAGAGGAGCAGAAGCATGAAGACTTTGCCTTTGAGTTCAGCGGTCAACTAGAAATGGGCTCCGGAGAGCCGGTCACCGCTACCGCCGATGAGCTCTTCGTGGCCGGGAGAATCCGGCCTCTGAAGCCCCCGCCTGGCCTGCAGGTAGGAAAAAGCAAGAAATAAACAAACATCTTTCGTTGGTTGTTAATTCTTGGAGTTCGTCTTGCAATCGTATGATAGCTAATTTTTTACGAATGTTTTTCAGGTGGTACAATTCGATCACGCCAACACCGGCGGTTCATTGGCCTCGTCGCCGAAGTCTCCGACGCCACGGATCTTCCGTCGCCGGAGAAACGAAGACGACTTCGACCTGTTTGCCAAGGCCAGCGAAGAAACGATACGGGGACGAGAGCGGCCCAATCCGCCGGCGTCGACCTGCACCACCGCCAGAGGAAGCCGGAGGGCCGCAAGGTCGCTCTCTCCTCTGAGAGGCGTGTCAAGCAATATCGCCACCGCCGCCACCACCACAGTTGCTACCACGAAGAGCGGCAGTAAGAAATGGAGGCTGAAGGACTTCTTCCTCTTCCGGAGCGCCTCGGAGGGTCGAGTCACCGGCAAGCGCAACAAGGACCCTTTGAGGAAGTACACCGCCGTGGTAGTCTCCGACGACGTGAGGAATTCCAGCTTCCGTTCGACGGACAATGGCAGCGGAAGCGCGAGGAGATTGGAGGCGAGGGACGACAGCGGGTCGGTGGGGAGGAGCTTGAGGAGGGGTAGCGTCTCGCTGCACGAGATCCACTACACCGCGAACCGGGCGGTGTCGGAGGAGATGAAAAGGAAGACTTTCCTGCCGTACCGGCAGGGACTTCTCGGCTGCCTTGGGTTCAACCCGTCGATGGACGGCCTCTGGAAGGCCTTCGGGGCGACCGTCGGAGGCCACCGGGGGTGAAGCACGTGTGCTCGGTCGCATCATGCATGCATGGATCTGCTTGATTTCAGAACCTAAAAGGTTAATTTGTTTGAGTGTTGATCATTTCCTTGTTCTTCTGTTTTTTTCTTTTCTTGATATTGATATATATATATTTTCTCTTTGGTATCGGTGAGATTCGATTCTGAGGGAAGAGTAGAAGTTCCACTCTTCTCTTCTTACCAATAAATTTTCTCAATTATTTTGTCAATACGAACATAATATAGACAAGATGGATACACAGAGAATGAGGGTATATATCACAAGTGTGAGAATATCGATATATGTGGTTTTGTTTTTGGACTTTTGGTTCATTTCTATTCTTTGGGTTGTTTTAGCTATCTGTGTTCCATTGTTGTTGTTCTGTTTCTTGGTTACTTTGAACCTTGAAAGCAAACTTGTAGAATGATATGGGTAGGGGAAGAACAAAAGTTCAACTCGACGCAAGACACGCAAAATCTTCAGTCTCCCATGTAGTGGACGAGTAATTTCATCCTTCGTACCACACAATTTGTAGATGACTAGGGGGAAATTCTCTTTATAAATTACCTTTAAGAAAAGAGAAGAATGTTATGAAAGCAAAAAGGGATTTTAGTAAAATCACAAAAAGTAAGCATTTTACAACAAATTCATTCACCAAATCATGTATTCAATAAGTGAATCAGAGTATAATTTATCCAAGTATTTGCGACACTAACAGGTAGCAGTGTAAATAGATCAGGTTTACTTTTATCCTTACTCGTAAAGTAATGAATAGGATAAATACTTATTGCTACCTATATATTAACGGATTAATCTGTAGGTAGAATGGATTGACCCATAAGTTAATACGGTATGGGTAGAAAATATTTCTATTCTTTACCTTTATCTATTTTAATTGGATTAGATTGAAGCGAATGAATAGGTTACACCCAACTCATTTACAATCAGGTGTGTTCTTGTCAAACAGTGTCACATGAGAGCTTTTAAACCAGACGTTTGGAAGAAAATCATTCTCTTAGTAAAATCAATTCATATTTTATATGCAAATAACCCCAATTCTAGAGGATACATAGTGACAAACTAGTACTTGGGAAAAGTTTATTGAGTTGATTAATCAAAGAAATGTAATTTTTAGGTGACTGTTGGACCGTGAAAGTAAAACAAGATATTTGGAAGAAAACCACTCTCCTTAAATAAAAATATTATTTTAAAATGCAAACTTGTAATGCTTGGATGTGTTACAAATCAGTATCATTCAATTAACTAATTAATAAAATTAAACTAACGTAAACTAAATAAACAATTAGACACCATCCAGAACCTCATGTGTAGTTAGTGACTCTTCCATATGCATCAGAATTGGACTGTATCCAAATCTACACTTGAAAATGAAACACAAAACGCATAAGTGACCTCAGTCACCCAGCACACGTCTATCAAAAAGCACGTAGGAAACTATACAATAACAGCGATCACAGCACAATTTAAAAAATCATTTGAATATGCCTTTGCAACCTTTTCCTTTAAAATTTCCATGCATTTGCAAATCATACTTACGTATTTTAGGAAACCAACCCTCGACTAGAACCTAGCCTAAAACAACACAAAACCCATTTACATTCAAACCTTAGCTAGAAACTAGTTGAAAACCACATGTTCGAACAAGACTAGAACCTAGCAAAAACCACAAAACTACAAAACTACACGTCAATCCTAGCTCAAAACCACATTTGCACAGTCCGTCTAAAACCTGTCGCGTCACCCTGGTCACAGGTGACCGACCCAGTCACAAGTAGTCGGCAAGGCACCAATCCCGACCGTACTATACTACCGCAGTGAACCACTCTATGCAGGAGTTCACCCACCTCACCCTCGTAGCCTTTATAAAACCATGACCCACAGGTCACACAAACACACACGGAGTGCGTCCTCATGACCCTCTTGGTGTTCAAACACCTAGAGACTCACGACCCCAGGCCCAGTCAGCACCAGATAAAGAGGATGGATTTGTGCTTTCACCTAGGTTCTACAGTACCTCAAAGTGCTATGGTCTTTTTCACTCATGTTTGTTGCTAGCAACCACGTCGTAGGATACATACCTATTTCACAGAGGCCCTATGCTCCCATCAGCTACGACCCTACCACCACGTGGATCTGACCAAAAATCACAAAAAAGTCCTTTTCAAAACCATGCATTTCTTTTCAAAATCATTTTGAAAATATTTTCCATTATAGAAATCTTTCACGAAACATATGCAATTTCAAAGTCAATTATTTATGCAATCAATAAGATTATTCTAAAACAGCTTAATTAATCTTTAGAAAACAGAGCTACTGACCTACGTGACTCGCGCCAGTTAGTCACATTAGAAGCATCTACTAGTTTCCTGTGCCACAGTATCGCGCCACTTGGATTCGCTTCCAAGTAACGCCACCAATTTGCACTTATCACCTTCACTGGCAAGTCACGCGAGACATTTTACAGGGAGCTCAAAAATAGAACTTTGCCAGAAAACTTCAGAAAATCACACCAAACTCACTGAATTTATCCTAGATCTCCTAACACATAACATACCATGCCATTCTACATGAATCTTAAAATTTTGATAAAACAGGGAGGAAGAAGTGGGTAGGAAACGTACAGGTTTTGGATTCATTGACAATCTCTATGACATCTGAGGCTGATTATCTATTTTTATTTGTAAATCATGTAATTGATTGTAATATTGCATAAATGGTTTATTAATAGATAATCTGTTGTTTCTTGGATGTGTGAGCTTGTGGTTGCCTTTCTGTGCACCTATTTGTGATTTGGGACCAATGTGAAGTCCAGTTTGAAAGTGCACAGTCGCCTCGGTTTGTGTGCCTATCTTTTCTTCATTTTCTCTCCTTTTTCTCCTTTCCTTTTTATCTCTCTCACGAGCCATGCCCTTCCACCCTCTTTCCTCGTTTTCTTCTTCCTCTTCTTCCACCCGTGCCATCAGCGATAGAGGCTTGTGCCTCCCCGTCCTTTCCGATGGGATGGATGGCTGGCGCCAAGCGAGTGGTGGCAGAGATAAAGAGAGGGGGGCAGGAGTGGGCAGAGGGAGAGCATGGTGAGAAAGGAAAGGAAGAGGAGAGAGGAAGTAGAGGCGCGCGAGCCTGGAGGAGGAGGGTCTGTGTGGGTGCTTCCACGAGGGGCCGAGGTTCACTGAAGCTTCGCCGAGGCGACGCTGGGGTGCGGTGAACTCACCGGAGTCGCGTGGGCCGTCGGAGAGGTACACGACCCCATCCCTTCCCTACGTTTAGTGTTTTGTAAACAATGGATTAATTGCATGAAAATAGAGATAAAAGCATGAAAGATTGTGGAAAAATCATGAAATGTGGCATATAGCATGAGAATGTAGATATCATGCGGTTAGGATTGGTATTTGTGGGGGAAAACTCAACTCTGGGGTTGAAGGCTACAGTAGTCGTCCTCGAGCCCCTTCCGCTTGTGATTTTAGTATGAATGGTGTGATGGATAAAATCATGAATGGTTTGAGGGGTTTTGAAGTAGACTCAAGGGTCTACACCCATGATTTTATGGAAATTTATGGTGAATTCCGCCACTGGAAACAGGGGTGTGCCCTGTATGCGAGGAATTTGATATGCCGAATTCATTTCGGTATGGCGAATTCGTTTCGGTATGCCGAAATCCTAGCAGATTAAGCCAGAACCCAAGGTTCGGTAGACCGAAATCCTCCAGTCGACCGAAACAGGGGGTTTCAGCATATCGAAATTTTTTGGTATACTGAAACAGGGAATTTCGACATACTGAACTAGAGATTCGATCTACCGATTTTGCCCTAAACCTGGTATGTATTGATGTGGTTTTAAATGATGGATAAATGGTATTTTGAGCATGTGATTATGATGTTTTCCCCATGTAATGACGTGGTGGAATGTGGAACCCAAACAAATGGATTTGGGTGTGATTTTGGGTTTTGATTCCATAAAGGAATGAAAAGGATGATTTTGTGTGATTTTGGGTATGAGACCAAATTTATGATTTTAAGCATGGTTTTCATGATTTGAGTTGGGACCCCAGTGGAGGGTCAAAGGTTGCAAGGAGATAGAGTCCTGCAACGAAAAGAATGAAATGGAACATGGTTTTGAAAGAAAATTCAAAGAATTTTGAAATGAAACACTAATAATGTGGTCACCGAGCTCATGACAGTGTAGACTGAGCCTAGGTTTTTTGAGCCTAGTTGTTCGAGTCACTGACGGTGTAGGCTGAGCCTAGGTCATTGGACCTAGTTGTTCGGGTCACCGATGGGGCGTCAGACAGAGACGTATCCCCGTGCACATATGAAAATGAAATTGAGGCCGGTTGGCCGAGGCAATGACATCCAGCACAGGGAATCTCACCGCGACAGTGTAGGAAGGTAGAGCCTACTGCTTGTGTGCCTGGTTACCCCTGATCAAGGTAACAACAGTAAAGAAAAGTGGAAATGAGTAATGAAGAAGAAATATGATTTGGTCAGGATTGGACTGATGAAATAGTCCTAAAATCCTGAAATGAAATGATAATGATGTTTTTACTAGTTGCCAGCCTATATTTATGATTTGGTTTTGAGCCCGTGAGGCACTGTGTTTTAAGATAGATCTGGTTAGAGATGTGGATTTGAAAATGTGATTTTGGGAAGAAATCTCAAGTAATGAAAAAGATTTGTTTTGGAAAATGAATTCAAAAGGTTTCAAAAGAAAAAGCAAAGGTGTCTTTTTGAAAGAGAACGAGTTTCCAAATGTTTTGAGAAAAGAAAAGAAACATGGCTTCCGATAGAGCGTGGATATGTAATTGAATTCCCAAATGATTTCCCATAAAAGAAAAGAGGATTTTCAAAAGAGAAAACCAAGTTTTGAAAAAATAAAAGAAATGAGTTTTTATGGTTTTACCGAGATTTTGTGGTTTGTATGTTTGGGGCGCGTACTGGGTGACTTAGATGTCACTCACACGTGCTTATTTGGTTTTCAGGTGCAGACCGCGTGCAGCCGAGTTCCAGTGCAGGAGTTGGAGCTTCTAGCCACACATTGTGATCCTAAAGGTGAGCCTTAGTTATAGCTATTTAATATTCTGTAATTGGTGTAATTATGCTTGATACTATGGTTTGGTTGCGTACCCGGGATCGGGGTGTTACAGAGTGGTATCAGAGCTAAGGTTACACCTTGTGCACCGACTTGGTGATGTTCGGTCTAGTGGCTCCCTAGGACTGCACAATAGAGGGTCGTGCACCTGAATTTTTAGATTGTTGTGTTTTGTAGTGTTGACAGGAAGATGTCTCGTCAAGGCCGCAGTCGTGGCAAGACCCCTATACCAAACACCGAGACAAGAGAGGGTAGTGCATGGAGGGGGATGTGATGGGAATTTGGCGAGATGAAGCGGAGTTTCGCCCAGTCCTTTGGCAATAGTAGCAAGGATGAGGAGAAAGGAGACCCGTGGATCAAGCAGTTCTGCAAGCTTGGCGCGCTGACTTTTGATGGGCGTGGCACACCAAAGGAGTGTGAGGCTTGCTTCCTGGAAGTGGAGAAGATCCTTAAGGGGATCGAGTGTCCAACAGAGAAGTGGGTCCAGATCGTGGCTTTCTAGCTCAAGGGCGCTGCAGATCAGTGGTGGAGGACAGTGCACCGCACCAAATTCCCAAATGCGGACCTACTGATGATCTCTTGGGATGAGTTCCGAGAGGTGTTCTATGAGTGGTTCTTCCCTAAGCATGAGAGGGATAAGCTGGACAGAGAATTCATGAACCTGAAGCAGGGTAGCTGTCTATGGTTGAGTATGAGTCGTCCTTCCTTCGGCTAGAGCAGTTCTCTCAGGCTGCAATTTCTGAGAAGAACAGAGCCAAGAGATTTGTGGAGGGACTGAACCCTGTGCTGAGATCTAGAGTTATTGGCTTCAAATGCTAGACATTAGCGGAGGTTGTCGAGCTTGCAAGCCACTATGAGGAGGATTGTAGGCTGTTTCACGAGGAGTATCCCAAGAAGGAGAAGGGGAGAAAGTCTGTCTCTCAACCTTCTATTTCTCGACCCTCCGTTTCTCGATCGTCGATGATGGGAGCGCCAAGTTCTAGCAGCTCTAGGAAGAAGTGAAAGCAATGGCCTACGTCGGGTAGAGAAGAGAGTATGGGTTTCAGCCATGCCGGGTCTAGTAGTGGCCCATAGATGGGACCATGCCATGTCTGTGGCAAGATGGGGCATGTAGCGGCGCAATGTTGGCATAGACATAGGAATTTGGACAAAGTAGTCTACTACAACTATGGGAAGTCCAAGCATTACAAGAAGAACTGTCCCAGTCAACCAAAGCCAGTAGGAGATGCGCCATGTCAGACTACCAAGGGGAGAGCGTTCTCCATTGCTGCCCAGATGCTGGTCCATCTGGAGATGTGGTAGAAGGTGAGAACTAGCACGGTTGTATTTGATAAGTCTTGTCCTGTAATAATAGATCCTGTGTGTAATTGACACTATTTCTTATTATGATTATGGTTATGGTGTTGATTATAGGATCTTTCCTTATGGCTGATCGGATGGCCCGAGTCTTGTTCGACTCTGGGAGTTCATTTTCTTTTTCCTCCGAGTCTTTTGCTTCTGAGATTGAGACTAGGCTAGCCAGGAGGGCATTCCACCTAGATGTGGTCACTCCATTGGGAGAACACAGTCTGGCGTGGAGGTATTTGAGACCGGTTGATATTCAGCTAGGGGACAGAAACTTTTAGGCCAGCTTGATCCTAAAGGATATGCAAGATTATGATGTTATCCTAGGAATGGATTGGCTGGCACAACATTCAGCTGTGATAGATTGTGCCAAGAGGAGAGTTTTGGTAGGGTGTCCAGGCTAAGGCTGGTGTACGGTGTAGGGTACCAGACCGGGTCAGCCTAGGAAAGTGATTTCTGCTCTCAAGGCCTATCATCATTTGGCGAGAGGCAATGTGGGCTATTTGGCCCGTGTGGCAGCTTCTACTTTGCCTGTGGTCAGGATTCAGGACTTGTCGGTGGCGAGGGAATATCCCGATGTTTTTCTAGAGGAATTGCCTGGAATGCCACTGCACAGAGAAGTGGAGTTTGTGATTGATTTGGTGCCAGGATTAGGTCCGATTTCCAAGGCTCTGTACAGGATGGCACCTGTTGAGCTAAGGGAGCTCCGGAATCAACTGCAAGAACTGATGGATAAGGGATCCATTCGTCCCAGTGTTTCACTTTGGGGAGCACCGGTTCTGTTTGTGAAGAAAAAGAATGGTTCACTCCGGCTCTGCATAGATTACCGGATGTTGAACCAGATCACTCTCAAGAACAAGTATCCACTGCCTAGGATTGACGATTTGTTGGACCAGTTGCAGGGGGCATCGGTGTTTTCCAAGATAGATTTGAGATTTGGATACCATCAATTGAGAATTAGTGAGCCAGATGTGTAGAAGACAGCCTTTCGCACCCGTTATGGACATTATGAGTTTTTGGTTATGCCATTCAGGTTGACGAATGCTCTGGCTGCTTTTATGGACCTGATGAATAGGGTGTTCTGGCCCTATTTAGACTAGTTTGTGGTTATTTTTGTAGATGATGTTCTAGTGTATTCTCCGGATGTTCAGACCCACCGGAGGCACTTGAGGATCGTACTGGAGACATGAGGCAACATCAGCTTTATGCCAAGTTCTCCATGTGTGAGTTTTGGCTGGAAGAGGTGTCTTTCCTCGGTCATATTATTTCAGGAGAAGGCATCAAGGTAGATCCAACCGAAGTGGAAGTTGTGAGCAGTTGGGCCAGACCGAAGACAGTGACTGAGATTAGAAGTTTTCTCAGCCTGACAAGATATTATAGGAGATTCATTTAGGATTTCTCCAAGATTGTGCACCATTGACCAAATTGACCAAAAAGGAAGTGCACTTTGCCTGGGATTGGCAGTGCGAGGAGAGCTTCAATGAGTTGAAGGCTCGTGTGGTATCAGCCTCAGTTCTGACTTTGCCCTCTGGGAGTGGCGGTTTTACAGTCTATAGTGATGCCTGTGGGACTGGTTTGGGGTGTGTGCTGATGCATCATAGTAGGGTGGTGGCGTATGCCTCCGCCAACTGAAAGATCATGAGAAGAACTATCCCACCCATGATTTAGAGATGACAGCTGTTGTGTTCGCCTTGAAAATTTGGAGGCATTACTTATATGATGAACAATTTGAGGTGTACACATATCACAAGAGTTTGAAGTACATCTTTACTCAGAAGGATTTTAACCTGAGACAGAGGCGCTGGGTGGAGTATATTAAGGATTATGATTTCAGTTTGTCCTACCACCTAGGAAAGGCTAATGTAGTTGCAGATGCTCTGAGTAGATGTACTCATGTTATGGCTAGTCTGATGATCCATGAATGGAAATTGTTAGAGGGACTGGTAGAGTATAGGCCTCGGAGGCAGTCTTAGGGACCCGCCAGAGTAGTGCTGGCTAATTTGTCTGTTCGCCCGAGGATGATCGAGGCGATTGTCACAGCTCAGCAATATGATTCTTTTGTGTTAGATATCTAGAGAAAGCTGGAAGCTGATAATGCCCTTCATTTTTCAGTTGGGGTAGACGGTGGGTTGAGCTATGATTTGAGATTGTATGTACCTCAGATAGAGGAAATCAAGAATAGTTTACTGGATGAAGCCCACCGCTCCAGATACTTTATTCATCCAAGAAGCACCAAGATGTACAAAGACCTCAAGAGAAACTTCTGGTGGCCTGGGATGAAGAGAGAGATTGCTTAGTAAGTGGCGAAGTGTGCAGCCTGCTAGATGGTGAAGATAGAGCACCAGAAGCCCGGAGGGACCTTGCAGCCTCTGGACATTCCAGTATGGAAATGGGAAGATGTGTCGATGGACATTGTGACAGGTTTGCCACGAACCCAAAGAAAGAATGATACTGTGTGGGTGATAGTGGATCACCTTACGAAATCGGCACATTTCCTGCCAATGAGGGTGAATCTTCCTTTAGCAAAACTGGCAGAGTTGTATGTGGCTGATATTGTGAGATTGCATGGTGTCCCAGTGTCTATTGTGTCTAACAGAGACACGAGGTTTACATCGAGATTCTGGGAAGCTCTGCAGGAGGCGTTTGGCATAGTGTTGAATTTTAGCACTGCTTTCCACCCCCAGATGGATGGCCAGACAGAGAGGACCATCCAGACACTAGAGGACATGCTGAGGGCTTGCGCCTTGGACTTTGGTGGTAGCTGGGAGGATCATTTACCTCTTATTGAGTTTGCATATAATAACAGTTACCACGCTAGTATTGGTATAGCACCATACGAGGCATTGTATGGCAGACCCTGCAGGACACCCACCTGTTAGAGTGAGGTGGGTGAGAGACAGTTGGTTGGGCCCGAGATCGTACAGCAGTACGAGGGCAAGGTGGCTTTGATCAGGAAGAGGTTGTTGTCTGCCCATAGTCAGCAGAAGAGCTATGCTGATAGGAGGCGGAGACCTCTGGAATTCGAGGTAGGAGATTTCGTTTACCTGAAGGTGTCACCAACCAAAGGTGTGACACGGTTCAATAAGAGAGGCAAGTTGAGCCCTAGATATATCAGACCGTATCAGATTACCAAGAGAGTTGGTGAGGTGGCATACAGACTCGATCTGCCTCTAGAGTTGGTGGGTGTACTCAACGCCTTCCATGTGTCTATGTTGAGTAAGTGTTTGGCCGATGCATCCCAGGTGATGCCAATGCAGCCAGAGGAGCTGCAGGAGAACTTGTCTATGGTTGAAAATGCTGTACTGATACTGGACAGGAAAGAGCAAGTCCTCAGGAATAAAGTGATTCCATTGGTGTTAGTTCAGTGGCAGCACCATGGTACAGAGGAGGCTACCTGGGAGCGTGAGGTGGTCATCTACAGAAAGTACCCCTACTTATTTTATCAGAGCTGAATTTCGAGGACGAAATTCTTTTATGGGGGTAGGATGTGACATCTGGGCCTGATTATCCATTTTTATTTGTAAACCATGTAATTGATTGTAATATTGCTTAAATGGTTTATTAATGGATAATCTGTTGTTTCTTGGATGTATGAGCTTGTGGTTGGCTTTCTGTGCCCCTGTTTGTGATTTGGGACCAATGTGGAGTCCGGTCTGAGGGTGCACAATCGTCTCGATTTGTGTGCCTGTCTTTTCTTCATTTTCTCTCCTTCTTTTTCTCCTTTCCTTTTTCTCTCTCTCATGAGCCATGCCCTTCCACCCTCTTTCCCCGTCTTCTTCTTCCTCTTGTTCCACCCGTGCCGCCAGCGACAAAGGCTCATGCCTCCCCGTCCCTTCTGATGGGATGGATGGCTGGCGCCAAGCGAGTGGTGGTGGAGATAATGAGAGGGGGGCGGGAGTGGGCAGAGGGAGAGCGTGGCGAGAAAGGAAAGGAAGAGGAGAGAGGAAGCAGTGGCGTGCGAGCCGGGAGGTGGAGGGTCTGTGTAGGTGCTTCCACCGAGGGCCGAGGTTCACCGGAGCTTCGCCGAGGTGACGCCGGGGTGTGGTGAATTTTCCGGAGTCGCGTGGGCCGCCGGAGAGGTACACAACCCCTTCTCCTCCCTCCGTTTAGTGTTTTGTTAACAATGGGTTAATTGCATGAAAATGGAGATAAAAGCATGAAAAATTGTGGAAAAATCATGAAATGATGGAAATGTGGCATATAGCATGAGAATGTAGATATCATGCGGTTAAGATTGGTATTTGTGGGGTAAAACGCAACTTTGGAGTTGAAGGCTACAGTAGCCGTCCTTGAGCCCCTTCCCCTTGTGATTTTAGTATAAAGGGTGTGATGGATGCAATCATTAATGGTTTGGGGGGTTTTGAAGTAGACTCAAGGGTCTACACCCCATGATTTTATGGAAATTTATGGTGAATGCTTGGGGGGTTCGAGCGGGACTCCCACCTTGGGCGAATTCCACCGCTGGAAATACGGGTGTGCCCTATATGCGAGGAATTCGGTATGCTGAATTCATTTCGGTATGCCAAAATCCTAGCAGATTAAGCCAGAACCCAGGATTCAATAGACCAAAATCCTCCAGTCGACCGAAATAGGGGGTTTCGACATACCGAAAATTTTTGGTATACCGAAACAGGGAATTTCGACATATCGCACTGGAGATTCGGTCTACCGATTTTGCCCTAAACCTGGTATGTATTGATGTGGTTTTAAATAATGGATAAATGGTATTATGAGCATGTGATGATGATGTTTTCCCCATGTAATGACGTGGTGGAATGTGGAACCCAAACAAATGGATTTGGGTGTGGTTTTGGGTTTTGATCCCATAAAGGAAGGAAAAGGATGATTTTGTGTGATTTTGGGCATGAGACCCAATTTATGATTTTAAGCATGGTTTTCATGGCTTGAGTTGGGACCCCAGTGGAGGGTCAAGGGTTGCTTGGAGATAGAGTCTTGCAACGAAAAGAATGAAATGGAAAATTGTTTTGAAAGAAAATTCAAAGAATTTTGAAATGGAACACTAATAATGTGGTCACCGAGCTCGTGACGGTGTAGGCTGAGCCTAGTTTTTCAGGTCACCGACTGTGTAGGCTGAGCTTGGGTCATTGGACCTAGTTGTTCGGGTCACCGATGGGGTGTCAGACAGAGACGTATCCCCGTGCACATATGAAAATGAAATTGAGGCTGGTTGGCCGAGGCAGTGACATCCCACACGGGGAATCTCACCGTTGCAGTGCAGGAAGGTAGAGCCTACTGCTTGTGTGCCTAGTTACCCCTGATCAAGGTAACAACAGTAAAGAAAAGTGGAAATGAATAATGAAAAAGAAATGTGATTTGGTCAGGATTGGACTGATGAAATAGTCCTAAAATCTTGAAATGAAATGATAATGATGTTTTTACCAGTTGCCAGCCTATATTTATGATTTGGTTTTGAGCATGTGAGGCACTGTGTTTTAAGCTAGATCTGGTCAGAGATGTGGATTTGAAAATGTGATTTTGGGAAGAAATCCCAAGTAATGAAAAAGTTGTTTTGGAAAATGAATTCCAAAGGTTTCAAAAGAAAATGCAAAGGTGTGTTTTTGAAAGAGAACGAGTTTCCAAATGTTTTAAGAAAAGAAAAGAAACATGGCTTTCGAATAGAGCATGGATTTGGGATTGAATTCCCAAATGATTTCCCATAAAAGAAAAGAGGATTTTCAAAAGAGAAAACCAAGTTTTGAAAAAATAAAAGAAATGAGTTTTTATGGTTTTACCGAGATTTTGTGGTTTGTATGTTTGGGGCGCGTACTGGGTGACTTAGATGTCACTCACACGTGCTTATTTGGTTTTCAGGTGTGGACCGCGTGCAGCCGAGTTCTGGTGCAGGAGTTGGAGCTTCTAGCCGCACATTGTAATCCTGAAGGTGAGCCTTAGTTACAATTATTTAATATTCTGTAATTAGTGTAATTATGCTTGATACTGTGATTTGGTAGCGTGCCTAGGATCGGGGCGTTACAATCTCTCTCTTATCTAGTGGCTCAACTCTAACGAGGTTTAGTGGCGCAAGCGATGGACGACTGACTCTCCTCTTTCTCTCCTGCACCTCACTTCACCTCATCGCTTCTTCTCCTCCTCCTTCACCTCTCATCTCACCGACTATTGGTTTGCAACGAGGGGTTGAGGCTCTTTTATAAGAATCCTTGCCATCGACAACTGCTTAGAGCTCCAAGCAAGTGGCACGACAGGGTATGGTTGGTGCAGGGGGTGTAGGTGGTGCAAAGAAGCAGACGGCGTGAAGACGTGCGGTGGCAACACAGTAGACGGTAGTTACCGTGTTTTTACTACGCAATACTGTATTTTTTTGCTACATTCCGGGAATTCATGCTGGAAGTTCGTGCCGTTAAGACTCACCCATTATAGTCGCTTATTACTCGCACTATGATCATCCGGCACCTGGAGTACTCACCTAAAAGATGCAGCTGGACCACTCTGAACTGGGCTAACTAGCCCATTAAGGCGGAACAACACACTAATCACACAAAATTACAACATCCATCAATATCATCCATTAATAATCAATCTAGGATTACATGGCACAACTCAATTACATCCTTTTTGAATTCTCGAATGTTACAAAACTAGTACTCACGTAACAATTTTGTGCGAACTTTTATGGTGACGGGCCGTGCACCATTCTTCGGTTTAGTTGAAAATTTTAACAAGTTGGTTAATCAAAGTAATGGATCTTTTTAGCGACCTCACAAAACCTGAAAAATGGAGAGAAAATAATGTGTATATTGCTATTAGACCAACATCTTACATATATATATGATAGGATATAAACGGATATCCAATTACCCTATTACATTACCTAATACACTATACTCTAATAAGCACAATACTCCCTCTTAAGTTAAAACATATATATCTATCATATCCAACTTGGTACAAAGAGATTCATAAGTCCTAACACTAAGTTCCTTAGTAAAGATGTCTGCAAACTTGTCAGAAGACTTTCTATATAGAGTAGAAATAATCCCTTGCATCACGTTATCTCGAACATAATAATAAACCACCTTTATATTGTTGGTATGCTTATGGAAGTTGGATTGTTGGCGATGTTGATAGTAGTTTGATTATCATAATACATAGACATGGGCCCATCAACAGAGAGATCTAAGTCTGTCAAGAAAAGGTGAAGCCATATCATCTCACAAGCAGTCTATGCTATAGATTGATACTTAGATTTAGCATTGGATTTGGAGATAATACTTTAATTTTTACTACATCATGTAACTAAATTTCCCCCAACATAGGTGCAATATTCAAAAATAAACTTTCGATCTCCTCTATCTCTTGCATAGCTAAAGTTTGAGTAAGCTTCAATGCGTAAATGTTCATTCTTTTTATAAACACGTCCTTTGCTAGGTGCCTTCTTAATATAAGATAATATCCATAAGACTTCTAGCCAATGTACTATTTTTGGTTCTACATAACTAACTAAGAACACTAATAATGTACGTAATATCTAGGCGTATGACAATCAGATAGATCAACTTCCCAATCAATCACCTATGTCTACTAGCATCCTCTAAAAGAGGTGATAAACTCAAAAGTCTAGACTCTGATCAAATGAAGTGTATTGGAATCTTAGACTCCTCTAGAAGGGAGTGAAATGAGAATTTTATAACTTTTAACAATATTAAGTAATTTCTACAAACAAACAAGAACAAGTATTTAAATGAAAGTAAATTTGAGAATTAAGCTAAACATGCACAGAGAGGGGATGAGAGACAAGGACAGTGCACTAGTGATTTATAGTGGTTCGGCCTTCCCCGCCTACTCCACTCCTTGAGAATCTCTTAAGAGTTTCTTTAATTCGATCTTGTTTTGGACCAAAATCCTGCCATTATGTTACCTTGATGATCCCACACCAAGCTCTACAAAATCCTGAATTGACTCCTAAACCTATACTTGAGATTTTTGTAAAGTTTTCTACTTGGGTTCATGGATATACCTATTTTCCTAGGTTTGTGGAATGTTTGGGAGATTATTGCATGTTTCCTAGGAGTATATGACGAATAAAAATTATATCATAATAAGTCCAAAGATAATTTCAATTTTCTTCATTTTGAGTTCTCCTTGGTGGCACATAGATCTTTTTATTCTTCAAATATCTTCCTATTTATGCTTAATTCTTCTGAGTCCGTCATTAATGTTCTTTGCTATTATAAGCTATGAATATTCTCATACAACACATTAGCCTTTTGTTATCATTAAAATCAAGATAAAGCTAATAAAACCAACAGAGTGGTCTCTGATTTACAACCCAAAGAGACCTTTTTCCTGTAGAAGATCTGATACATATTTCCTTTGTGACAATGCTATCTTGTCTCTAGTATAAGCAAACTCAATACCTAAGAAATACTTAGGTGTACCCATGTTCTTTGCGACAAAGTGCATCTGTAAATAATCCTCTATCCTCTGGATTCCTTTAATATCGCTACTAGTTAACAGAATCTCATCCACATACACGACCAATATCATACAACTACTATCTGTCTGTCTATAGAACACAAAATGATCTACAGTATAGCGACGAAAACCACAAGTAACAACAATGCTGCTGAACTTCTCAAACCAGGCATATGGACTCTATTTAAGGCTATAGATTGCTTTCCTAAGGAAACAAACCCGATTCTCTCCCTAAGTAACATACCTAGGGGATTGCTCTAGATACACCTACTCTGCAAGATTGCCATACAATGAAGCATTCTTTACATTCAGCTGATTGAGTTTCTAGGACTGGTTCACTACAATAGAGAGGATGACCCTTATGGAATTTAGTCTGGCTACAAGAGAGAATGTCTCAGAGTAGTCAATGGCATACTCCAACGTGAAGCCATGTGCTACCAAACATGCTTTGTACCTATCCACCATACCATCAAGCTTGTATTTAATAGTTCCTTCTACGCTAACAGTCATTTGTGATTGTCTAAAGCTTCATTCAAACTACTTGTGTGTCTAGTAGATCTTGTTATACTTTTGATTATCTTTATCTATATCTATATCTATATTACTAATTATTATATTATATTATAATATACTATATTACTGATTGTCATTTTTTGCTTGACAACTAACCATGCCACGTGGTATCTAGCTATATTTATATTTCTTAATCCACCACTAACACTTAAGAATCTTTCTTCTTATATTTATATGAGTTTGAATTCTCTTTAACTACACGTATAATAAAGCTATGCCACATAGCATTTGTATTTATATTCATAATCCTCTACTAATACTATAGCATATTTCTTCTTGCATTTGTACAAAATCGGATTCTCTTAACTATATGCATGTATAATATTGGGATCCACATTTGTAGGTTTCATTATAACACAACCATGTTAAAAAAACATTTACAAACACCTTTCACTTGCAAATTCTGAAGTCTACAATCAAATTTTCTTTTTTTTTTGGGCAATCAAAGAATTTTTTTTTATTAATTACCAAAAGGAACAAGTACATAGAAAATAATGATACACCTCGATAGAGGATATGAACACATCAATCACTAGTCCAATGGTTAGTCTGAAAAAAAGGCCTCTCCAAAACCCATGCCCTTGGGAAAAAGAAAAGGAGAAAAAGACTAACGTGTACCTCCTCTAGTACGTATACTAGGAACACTCCATCTATCCAAATTACAAATGCCTCTAAGCTCCCTAGGCAGATCCTGAAAACACGAGTATAACTTCTGATGATGAAGCTGTGCCCCCTCCTTAGCAAGATAATCAGCTGCAGCATTACCTTCTCTATAGCAATGTGAGTAAGTCACATTGAATCTTCTAACAATATGTCTCCACCAAATTTCACATCTCCAGCTAATTGAGACCTTCCTGTTCAACATGTTTACCACTTGCATGGAGTCAGACTCAATCTCAGTCACCTTCATCCAATAAGTCTCACACAAGAGTAGGACATCCCAAATAGCTAAGATTTCAGCCACATTATTGGAAACATTCCCATAGAAATGTGAGAAAGCAAGGAGAACTTTCCCAGACGTGTCTCTAACAAGACCACCTCCACCCGAACCAAAAGAAGAAGCAGAACCATCAACATTGGCTTTCAAACCTTGTGAAGGGGGCCTACAATTTACAACCATACAAGGAGCTAAAGAATGCTCTAGGACTTCCCAAGGAAGAGAACATTTTATGAGAAATAAGAATGTTACAATCATTAATAATATCCATAGTAACATGCCACCATCCTCTAAAGATGTTAGAGTACCTCCATTTGCGTCTTTCTCTCCATATGTGCCAACAAATAAAACCTAGCAGAAATCCCACTAAAGCACGCCTATAGCAAGAGAGACGTCCCCTCTCCTACCATGCTAAGATGGTATCATGAATATTCCCATACACCTGCACATGGAAAAGCTTGCCAAAGAAGGACCAAATACTAGAAGCCAACTGACCATGAAGAAGTAAGTGATCTAGAGATTCAATACCAGCATCCACACAACAATTGCACTTAGATACGTAATGCATAGACTTAGATTGAATACAAGCATCCACAGAAATAGCCCCCCAAGCAATCTTCCAAAGGAAAATAGAGATCTTAATAGGCACAATCACAGACCAAATCCATCTCCATCTGTTGTTGGATGAACACGTGGTAGAGATGATGGACTTGGTTGATTTAATAGAGAACAAACCATCAAAAGCCAGCATCCAGATGAGTTTGTCACTCTCTCCCTCATAATTAACCTCCAATGTACTAAAAGAGTCCCATATATTCTGAAGAACCAAAGGCGTACCTCCAACCTGGTCTTGGAAAAAATCTCTATGAAAAAACACATCTCCAACCTTGGCACCCAAATCAGAGTAAGGATAATACTTCATCCAACTGAAAATAATACCATCATTATGCCACTTATCCATCCAAAAAGAAGCATCACTCTTATCAATGATCCAAAGGGAATTAGAAATTACCCAGGGCATAGCCTCCATCAAAGACTTCCAATGAGTAGATGCAAAGGAGGGAGGAGACGTGTACCAACCCACATTCCCAATCTTGTATTTTATTGCACAATAAATGCTCCATAAGGATTCCTTCAACAACAATTTCCAGCAGCTTTTAATCTTGAATAAGTGATACATATCAGCAAGCCGTCAAACGCCCAAACCATCATCACAAATCGGTCTAGTACAAGCCTCCCATCTAGCCCAATGATATTTCCTCTTCCCATCCTTGAACCCTTAGAAAAAATCCCTCATCAACTTGTCAATATTATCCATAACACAAACAACCGCAATGATATGTAAGGGAATAGAGGAAAGAACACTTTTAATTAGCGTAATACGGCCCACGATGTTAAGAAATTTTGAGCTCTAGCCATTAATGCGCTTCTAAATCTTATCCACCAAGGGCTGCACATACGATGTTTTGAATCTACCAGTAGCAATAGGAGCTCCCAGATAAATCAGAGGCCAAGATCCATGAGAAAAACTAGTGATATGTTCAATCATTACATTTCTTTCAGAAGGAAGGCATAAAAAATAATTTCATATATTCCTCCCCATACGCTGTCCAAAAGAAGCCTCATATCTCTCAATGAAATCAATAAGGTTACAAAGAGATACCCTATCAGCCCTACAAAAAATAACAGCATCATCCATATAGAAAAAATGGGATGGACACATCCCTTTACCAGAAGTTGCACACCACTTACAGAGGCCCCTGTCAAATAGTTGCTTAAGCTCCATACTAAAAACCTCCTGTGCTAGAATAAACAACGTAGGAGAGAGAGGATCACCTTGCTTCAATTGTCTTGATGATCTAAAAAAACTAGATTGCTTCCCATTAATGATAACTGAAAACCAATTGTTGTCCAAAGATCTTCTAACCAAATCCACAAACCTTTGAGAAAAACAAAATTTCCTGAGAACCTGAAAGAGGAAAGGCCATTCCATCCTATCATAAGCCTTGAGCATATCTAATTTAAAAACCACGTTACCTCCTCTACATTTCTTATCAATATCATTAATCAGCTCTTATGCCAACTGAATATGCTCAAAAATATCCCTTCCTTTCACAAAGCCTGCCTGTTCCAAACTAATGATCCTAGGAAGCCAAGAGACCAGCCTATTATTCAAAATTTTAGAACATATCTTGGATGGAACATTCCCAACACTGATAGGCCTAAACTGAGAAAAATTAACTGAGCTCTCTACTTTAGGAATAAAACAAATCATGGAAGCAGTAATACTCCTGTGGAATTTTCCTCCCACAAAAAAGAACCTCACCAACTCATAAAGGTCATCCTTGATAATATCCGAAGCAGCAACATAGAAAGATAGAGGGAAACCATCAGGACCTGCAGCTACACCCATTGGCATAGACAGAATAGCATCATGAATTTCCTCCAGTCCATGAACTTTAGTAAGAGTCAAGCAATCCTCCTCTGATAAAAGGCTTGGAATAGAATCTAAGAGAGAAACATCCACATTGCATCCTTCAAAAGAAAATAAATTTTGAAAAAAGCCCACACCTATAACTTAGATCTGCTAGGCCTTCGGCACCCAAACACCCCTGTCATCCTTAATAGAATGAACATATGTCTCACGCCTACGTTGCTTGACAAAATTATGAAAGAAGGCCGTATTCCTATCCCCCTCCTTTAACCACCTGCATCGAGCTTTTTGGGACCAAACATCTCTTCCCTTTTTAAAGCAACGTCCAACTGTTGTTGGGCAAGAAGAACCTGTTGCATGCAATCATCACTTGCGTCCTTATCCAGGGTACCCTGAACCACATTCGGTCTATTCTCAGCCATCCTGACTTGAACAAAAATGTTCCCAAAAAAAGACTTGTTCCAGCTTCTCAAAGCCTACCTTAGATGTGTAAGTTTAAGGAACCAACAAAAAGACATGTCACCATTATCCTCTACAGGAAGAGCCCAAGACTACATGATAGTATGTAAACATGAAGGATCCTTAAGCCAAACATCAAGAAATTTAAAAGGTCAAGGACCAAAACCTGTTAACTTGTTGAAGTCCACCAAAAGAGGAGCATGATCAGAATGTAGCCTTAGCATATTAGTGACCTTGACCTATAAATTTTGACAATGAACATTTGCAAGGCATCTGTCCAACCTTGCCAATATCCTATCAACTCCAACCTGATTATTGTACCACGTGAATGGAGAGCCTGTATAACCAGCATCCTCAAGCATGCAAGAAAAAAAACAATCCCTGAACTCATTCATGTACAATTGATGAGGGGGCCTACCACCCTTCTTCTCAGAAGCATACAAGATAACATTAAAATCCCTAACCACACACCATGGCCCCTAAGTAATTTCTTGCGAAAGAGAGCATAAATAATCCCACAGGCCTCTATGCTGCCCCGCATCACAGCTAGCATACACAATAGTGGCATACATCATAACACCAATATCATAATCAAAGAGAGAAACTATAAGAGCTTGCTCACTAGAAGAATGGATTTACATCTGAACAGCAGCCTTGGAGAAAACCCAAGTTTTAGTAGGATCTGAATTATTAAACTCAAAACAATCAAACCCAAACCCCCTCATGAGATCTTCACCATTACTAACATCAACCATTGGTTCAATGACAGTAATCACTTGGGGCTTATGCATCTTAACAAGATATTTCAAATGTCTCAAAGTAGGCCAATTGCCCACTCCTCTAGTATTCCATACAATCTTCCTCATCAAACAAAATAGAATATTTATTACACATACTAGGCCGGGACTTACTTCTAGTCATTGGCCCAGATGACGTCTTCATGGTTGCCCCTTCGGAACGGACGAAGTTTCACTGATTTGTACCACATCAACCTTCCTAGGTCCGCCCCTCTTACGTTTCACAATCACTTCCTCCACCCCCTGGTCCTTGTTAACTTCCGAAGAGTACCTAACCAACGTAACCTCCTGATGAATACCCGCTGCAGTAGTCGTCTCTACTCCATTGTTGTCATCCACAGTCTCTACAACCTCGGACACCTTCGAATCTCCAACCTGCTTATCATGCACCTCTAGCAACTGCACGTCATCCCTTCTAGCTTCCTCATCAGCCACAACCTCATTCCCACACACACCAGATAACAGAATGCAAGAAGACGAACTAGCATCATCCTCCTCCTCATGGAACACCTTCCTCAAATTTTCTTCCATTCATAAGAACTACCAAAAAAAAGCATGTATAATGTTATCTAAAGATAATATTTTATTAATAATATAATAATTTCATAATAGCCTTGATTGTCTTCTTAGTTGTATGTCGAAAAAGTACTTAAAATAATTAATTTTGAAAAATATAAAAATATTGATGGTTATGAATGGATATTTTAAGGACTGTACAATTATAATTAGTAACTATATTGATATTGAATAATAACATATTAATATGAAATAATTAATATAGAATTTTTTAGTTAATCCTTCAAAATAGAAGAGATAGAAAATATTTTATGGCATTTAAAACAATATTTTAAGAACAATAATTTGGTTTTTCAAACAATCAAGTTGTTCAAGTGTGATTGGAGATTTTTTTTAATTGTGTAAATGACAAGTGATAGTAAAGAAAAATAATAATAATTGTTTCATTACAATCCTCTATTAATTATGGAATATAATTCAATAAAAAGACCAAATAAGAGGCATTTGAACTTACCTCTCCATTATGAATGTGTGCATCAATCTACCAATACTATGATTTATGAAAATAATAATGGGAATCATAAATTTGAAAAGATATAGTAACATTCTTTTTGCAATTACATACAAGTGCATTTCAAAAGGTATTTTGTGTCTTATTTTATTAATGGATAATATGGAAATACAATAAATACATGATAAATTGTTGACTTAGAGTTACAAAGTTTAGTTTTACAATGATACCTCTTTACATAGGCCTTATATAAAATGAAATGTAATATTCACAACTCAAGGATCTCCAATTCAAGAGAGGATAAAAGTAGAGGATAAAATATATAAAAAAAATATGTTGATAGTGAAAAATGAAAGAATATAATTAGATATGAGATAAAATGACAATAACTACATCTAATACTACGAAATGTAAATAGAAATCATGATTCTTAGTAATATGAAATTCTCATGTATCATGTTACGATAGAATTATAGTAGTGAAATTTATCGACTACAAGTATCAAATATAAAACAACCTGGTAAAAGATACATAAAAATGATTAAAAACGTTTTTATTTGACTTCTAATAACAATCAGTTAAAAAAACAACCTAGTAAAAGATACATAAGACTGACTATGATTCGAGCAATGGTTCTAAAAGATACATAATTATATTCCTTTAAATATTTAATATACATATTTACATATATAGTTTATATTGGGTCCAACTCGGTTTGGTTAAACCGTCCTTCAAACCACAAACCGAATCATATGATTCAGTTTGGAGATATTCCAAACCAAACCACTGAATTTCAAAAACCGAACCGAACTACTAAAAATGATTTGGTTCGATTTGGTTAACCGGTTTGGACAGTTTTGGTGCCCACCCTTAGATAAAAGAGAGAGATTGCATGTTAGAAATATATCAAACAAAAAGAGAGAGGCAAGAAAGCATGTGCTACTTTGTAATGGTATCTTCTACTTTCTATAATTGTTAAATCTTTTTTCTCTTATCATTGTTAGTTCTATTATTGTTATAGTCTTTTTGGTCTTATCATTGTTCTGCATTATATCAGACCCTTATACTATGACTATCAACATTGTTATCATCATCATCATCAAATCAACATTAACATATCATCATCACGTTTGAAATAAAGGAGCAATATTTCAATTATATTACTCTCCTCTATATTTAGGATTATACTAAAATTTGATTCATATGTATTCATATGATATATAGGATTTCACTTGTCTTCGTAATAATGTAATATATTACATCTAATTATATATCGTATGCTTGGATATATTATACTATTAATTATCATCATCATTCATATAATTGTAAACTACTATTTGCATATGTATATAATGCATGTGGTGAATAGTGAGTTTGATTCTTTAGCTAATTTTTTTAGAAGAAAATTTGCTTGGTTGTTAGTAATGAAATTATAGTAATATTTTGATATTTTAAGTGATATTCCTTGTTGATTCTCTCAATGTCATTTGAGCAAGTGTAGTGGTGTGAGACTTTTCATTTCTTTTGAATGGGGTTGAATTAACTTAAGTTATAGTGGATGCATGAGATGGAGTAATTTTTTACTAATCTGCTTCTACTCTTTTCGAAGTAAAAGATACTCTGGCAAGTATGTGTAGCTATAATCGTAGATGTTTTAATATAAAAGTGGTAAAGTCAAATCATGAACGATAATATTACTCACTTTGAGACACAGGAAAGTGGGTAATATGTATTACAAGTTTATACTTTTATACATAACTAATATGTTGGTACTATGATGAGGAGTTCAATATTTGACCATTTAGTTAATGTAACACCCCGGTGCTACACAACAGTACGAGAACTACCCAAGCTTAATTAAAAGCAACTAAGCAGCAATATTAAACAAATAAA
>JAMKQA010022681.1:0-30757 GCA_024699735.1 Posidonia australis
GGGTTTCATGTGAGGTTCATCTGTGGGGGAGGGTTTGGATGCTTGAGATGTGAGCATCGTTCGTATTCCTGTTTTCTTCTTCACCACTCGACACAACACATTCCAGTCTCCATTCCAACGTACCAAACGCTACCTAAGGGTTTTACACTTTTTCAATATGTTGGTGTTTTCTAATGAAAGAGTTTTTTATGGGAAAAAAAGTTTTTGTTTCATGGAAAAAAATGTTTTCATAGGAAAAAGTTTTCATTTTATGGAAAAATATTTTCATTTTAAATGTATTCTGCATATATGGGATTTGGATCAAATGGATTTAAGTTGGATATACTTTTTCAAATTTGTACTCTAATTCAAAATAATGTATTTGAAGTTGTCATTCAACATTCAAGAGAGTAGTTAGGTTTTTAACATTCTAATTCAAAAACATTTTTCCATGGAAAACTTATTTTCCATGAAAACCTCTTTCATTCAGTTGCAGAACATCACTTGAATAATGTTTTTTTATTTTTTTTTTTAACAAAAACATTCAAACAAAAACTTTTTTTACGGAACGTAATTTTTTTTTCATGAAAAACACTTCGTTGCAGAACATTACTTGAATGAGGTTTTTTAAAATTTTTTGAACCGAAGACCTAAAAATGAATTCTTTGAAAACGAAAACTTTTTCATAAAACAAAAGTTTTTTCCTTATGTCAGATTTGTGTTTCTATTTAAAAGCGTGAATGATTTATTTGACTTGCGGAGAATAATCGAGTGGGAACAAGAAAGTGTTCTAACCTTCCACTCCCTTGGAGACAACTCTCTTCAGTGTTTCTCTTCTTGATTCACATGCATGTTACAAGAATACGACATGATATTTATACATAGAATTTTGAGAATGCAAGTATGTAACAGTATGTGAAAAAATGTTTAATAGTAGTAGTGCCTTACTTTCAAGAAATGCCATCGATGGTTCCTTTTTTGTCCCACAAGAAATACAGGAAGCATGAAAATGCCCATGACCATTGCGGGCCCATACTGGTGGGTCCTTCTTGTAAAAGTCCCCCTCGACATATGACATATCCCTCGTCCACTACACTTTTTGAATAAAAAAAAGAAGAAGTTGTGTTTGGGTACTTATGAAATTCGCCGGGGATATCTTCTTCGGTGTTTGTTGAATGTTGATGATAAAAAAGGGTTGGATGGGAGTGATTGGGGGAATCCTTAATTTCCCTTTTATAAAGAAAAGATTAAAAAAAAAAAAAAAAAAAAGGTTTGGGGGGTGGTGTGGGGTGGTGTGTTGTGGTCTGGTGGAGTTGTTATCCCTCATTCAACTGACTCTTGTGAGATGGCCCACCACCCAAAGACGAAAACCTCCAAGATTATTAGTTGACGAGAACCCATGAAAATTTCTTGGGTTTGAGTAAAAGATTCAAGCATGAGGCTCGAAGATCACCATCACTTTTGACTTTTGGGATGTTTTTCCTTCGCTTGAGAATTTGAAATGTAATGTGCATCGGCCATAGTTAGCGGGGGTTGATGTTAATAACCTCCCACATGTTCCATATTCTTTTGTTTGATACTACGAGGAAAAACGCTTTAGTGGTCTGGGTCGACGTGATTTTGTATGATTCATTCTCAAAAAAAAAAAAGAGAGAGTGAAAGAAGATTGAGACTAGACAATACCTGAGATCGATCCCTAAAACATAATATAAACAACAGAAAATTAAGTTTGGAGAATTTCTCTCGATGCATGCAACATGCACACACGCAGATCCCATATCTTACAATACCACGTTAATCATGAGACTTCATCGCCGGCCATCATCACCATCTTGATGTCAGACTAGTATATATGTTCCAACACACGCGTTTCAGAATCTTTGGAATGACAAACGATAACACACTTGCGTTTCAACTCTAGATACAAATAGTTAGGAATCGAAAATGCTAATTAATAATATGCGAAAGAAGACAAAAGGAAAAAAACATACAAACAAGAAGAAGCATATGATACGTGTAGCTCGACTTGTAAATAACGTACTCCACAACGCAGCATGTCAAAAGGAATCGTTGTATCAAACAAGGACTTCAAACGTAATCTCAATTCCTAAACTAGACGTACAAATTAAGTTACGTATATTGGTAGAAGAATCCTAACAATCCTACGACTCATTAATTGATAGAGATAGAAATGTATTTCTATCAACATTATCTAAATAAGAACACAATAGATTGTAGACATGGTCTAACACCACCTTCAACTTATACATTTTGTTGAATCATCATCAAAATGTGCCTAAATTTTCTATTCATTCTGAGATTATTGAAATATCCAAAGAAACGCAGCATGTATGTCTCTCCGAAAGGTGTCGTAATGTCAATTCAAGTCCAAATTAATAATTAATGTTTTAAACTTAATTACTGGCCCAATTTCACGATAGGAAGCCTAATAAATTTGTAAAAAATGGTTGTTACTTGGAAGGTTGAATTGGATACCATACCACTCTCAACATTAATTATTAGTAAAAAAAAAAAATTGGGAAAAATAAGAAGCAAGACACATGTCTTAATCATACAAAATATTCTAGTAATCAACGACATGTACCATGGCATTCTAAACTAATGTCTCCTAAATAAAATATAGGAGATGATTGAGGTGCATGTGTAGGGGGAGCACAAATTCCAGGAACAAAAGGAGACGATATTGTTGACCAAAAGGGAACGGAGGGATGAAAGGTGGGAAATTATCGTTTAATTCAACAGGAATAAGCTTGTATTTGGTTTACATTCATGATAGAAATTGATTATTTTATAATCATAATCTAAATTAAATGAAAAAAAAATATAATCAACTTCATTATAGAAGATGATGTTGTTTCAACTATATAAATTTGATAGAAACCAAATACTTAGGTAAATGAGTTTTCAAATAGAAGTTAAATTTTCCGAAAAAAAACATAAATCAAAATTTTAAACCAAACACAACCTAAATATGCATAAAATAGAGTACTGATTAAAATTAACAGGATCCACTACTTCCACATCAACAATACTTATTAAAACAAATAATTTAATGAAATGTTTGAATGAATTAAACTATGCTCTAAAGACTAGGGGTGCTTGAGACTAGAAATCATTTATATTTAACGAATCTGAATTCAAGTTTCAAAAAGCCCCTTCCAGAGGTCCCAAAACCCAAATAGAAAAACCCTAAGAATTATTTTTACTGTAATTTTTACTGAATTAAGCATTGTAAAATTAAACTACTCAGATGAAAGGAAACACATAGCACAACCTAGAGATATATGCAACTAATTTTGTATTTAAGCAATAAGGAAGAACAACTGCAAATATTTAAAGTACAAATTGTTTTTTATTGCATGAAGGCCTTCATTAGGAAAATATGGATCATGTAAGGCATCCGTGCAGAATCATCAAGTAACAACTAACAACCCATGCAAAACATGGGTTAGGTATTTCAGAAAAGGAAATTTAAAAAAAAAACGATGTAAAGAAAAAAAGAACTAAAATATTGATGTTGTCGAGGCATTGGCACAATTGGGGAAAGTTATGTGGAGACTTGTCATTGAGCAAAGTAGAGAATATAAAATATCAAATAGATAGAGTTTAGATGGTGTATTTTTAGTTTAGTTTTATTCAACATTTTTTTTGTTAACGGTTGAGATAGATATTATTTCTTCGGTTTCAATGTCAGATAAGAAATACAGAGTTGAGTAATATTACAGACCCTTTGGCTGTACAGCCTCCAAAAATCCATATTGTTCCATATAAAACACCATAAAACTCAGAATATTTATCAAAAATAGGACAAAAAGGTATTGTATCCGAAAATGTATTTTTCTACATGAGCCAACTTCCTTCATTCATTCATCCATATCATCCTGGGCAGCCTCTCGTGATGGTGCATAGAAGGTGGAGCAGCAAGAGGCTCCTCAGACCGTAGTGTCAATGCAGTTACAAACTGCATCGTTTCTTCTATCTCGAAACATTTTCTCTCACTCCAAATCAACCAGGGAATGTTCTAGAGTAACAACATTATGATATGCATTGGAGTTCATACCTTAATTGGTTGCATTATCTCTTAGCGCAGCCGAGGTGGCTAATGATTTGAATATCGATAGTAATACATCATCGATAGGATATTCAATGTTATTTTTCTCGTGGTCAACAAATCTGGACTCTATTTTTTTTCTTCTCTAAAATAAACTTTATATAGCTACAAGCATTGTTTTCTCACGTTAATAAATTTGTTCAGAATGCTTCATAATTAGTGTGCATGATTGTTAAATATTAGTGTAATAAATTAGTATCAATAAAGAAATTAAATTTTAAAGACATGTAGATACCTATTTGAATTATATGTCTTTTCCTAAAAGGAAAAAATATTGAAAATACTATTTAGATAAATTCTTATGATCAATCACTCTAAAATAGGCCTGTAAACGGGATACGTACGGAACAGATAAAGTCTTATCCATATACTTACCTTTTAAATTCTAACGGACAATGTGACAGGTATAAAGCCGCATTCTCTAAGTTTCTACTCTTACCCAGGGCATTACCGGTGGTAGCTAGGATATAGAATGGGTAGGGTAAATAAGTAATTATGTAGATTTATATTAAAAAAAATAAAATAAAATGTTTAAGTATACAAATGTTTATCTGATTAAATTCAAATGATACATAAAAGATAGTAACACCAAATTTAAGAATGTTTAAGCATATAAACGTGTATCATATTAAAATAACGTGTTTAAATATAACAACAATGATAGAAGATAAATTATCTTAAATAATACAAATTAACCTTCCTATCTTACATAACGGATAAACAGATAACATATAGATGATAACCCTTACTTGTATCATCATCTCTCAATTGCATTCACCCATTGACGACACCAACGATCGACGATGCTATCGACGGAAGTTTGGACTACAATAGCTCAAATGTTTGGACTTTGATTTGCATGTTCTCATTTGTTGTTGGTCGAGGGGTAGAAGAGGAAGACCAAGCGTTGAAGAATCGTTGGAGTTGCAATTTGGCAAACGTAGCTCCTCCTAACTCTCTTGAAATCTTATCACTAGGTGATGTGGGGAGCGGCTACAGTTGTGATTTCTAACTATGGAACTAACTCAAACCATACTAGCAAATGCCAGCATTAAGTACTACCACCAATCTATCATCGCTGCAGAGATCTCAAATGAAAGATGTTTCGATGCTTAAGTTATAACTGCACCAAAGAGTATATAATGGACATGAGAGAGTTAGGTTTGCATTTCTAGGAAGTCTCAATGTCCTCCTACCTTGATGGTGACAACATTAGGCTTAATCGATGATGACAATTCCCTCCTAATAAATCTTGTTCTAGGATATCTACGCTGTTTACAACTTAGGACCACTCCACATATCCCTTGACACGTGGCAATCATCCAACAATGGAGAAAGAAAGCACCCACATTAATTACAATAAAGGTCTAAGCAATAGTCAGAGCATGATAATCAGCTGATATTATTCTTTTATAAAAAAAAGCCGGAGAGTATTAGTTCCTCCCATTTTTTGTAATGGTGATTACTATATAATACTACTTAAAGTATGTAATAATTTATTTTATGTAATTAAGCACCACGATCACACGACACTCTAGATATAATAATTCTTTTGGAAAAGTGGTGGTGCAGGAGAGATCAGTACTTAAAAAAAATCTGGTGACGAAACGCGGAACACATGGGATGACAAAAGCCATGTCTTCACATTAATGAATAATGATGATAGTTAATGAAATACAGAGAAAAGACACGTGTAAGAGAAATGAACTAAACCTATACTACTAATCCTTAACCAATCTAAACCTAAAGAATATAAAGAGTCTGACCATTTGATCTGTATATATAACGCTTGATTCGGATGCCACACCCGGTAAGGGACTTGTTTATTTGAAATCACTTGAATTTTATTGCATAAATTAGTTATATTATTGGCGTTTTTGGTTATTTCAGACCCATGTACTCAAAGATCTGTCACACAGATTGGATTTCTTATGGGATATTTCATTGATAATGTTTAACCCAATCCATCCACTAACACACCGGCAGCCACCAGCTATCCTAACAAGCTAGGATCGTATAACAGGTAAATGGTTGGAAGAAAATTGTTCATCGTCCGATCCATTATCTATTTTACAAGATCGAATTGGGTAAGAAGTTGGCTTCAACCTAGCTCCAACTCCACCATTGGCAAACCTATTTCTGACATATAGTGTAGTTATAAAAAAAAGAAGAAAAGAAAAGCAGAATTGATACTAATGACCGCTTGAATTTGGATCTGGATGGTGATCTAGATCCGGATATAACCTGATGATTATATGATGGATACTGTACACATATAGTTGAGGTCCGTGTTCTGATTCTAGTAGAGTGCATTTTCAGATTCGTCAATAATTAGGTGAAATTTACTAACATCAAAATAATCAACTGAGGCAGGCCAGTTGCCTGCCCACTTAAGGTGCTCCTCATCTTGAGGCACCAAAGCTCGAATCCTAGAATTAAATTTAAGGTTATTATTTTCCACATAGACATATACTCGGATTTACATGGTTAGCCATAGATGCGAGCTACTGTTGTTGACGTCGGATACTTGATTGTCCGATACGAGAGGTATTCTTCCGGTCAGTAAAGAATAAAAAAAACACTAACATCAAAATTCAATTAGCTTGCCATTAACTCATGCTGTCAGTTCTGTTATAATTTTTTTATATACTTGGTGGTAGAATTTATAATTATGTATTTTATATATATTATAGTTTAAAAAAAAAAACTCATGCCATTAACATCACTGAAAACAAAGAACACTCTACAAGAATTGAAAAACGTTCCATCACGCACAACAAGTCAAAAGAGCTGTAAGCACTCACCCATTTCTTTTTCCCTTTTTCCTCTGGTTGATGATAAATAAAAAAGAAGGAAGGAAAATTACTCGGTAATTCACCCAGCCCCAATAAAAAGTAGGGGTAGAAAAAAAAAAAGTGCATGAACTAGAAAAAGTGGTCCATGCGTCCACAGGGATGGAAAATAGTATTATATTATATACTGCAGTATTCTGCAGAAACTAAAGGAAAGAGAGAAATTATCATGCACATCCACTGGAGGGCAGTTCGGTCATTTGGGTAGTAGCAGTCGTTATCCAGGCAGAGAAGAAGGGAAGGGGCAAGTGCTCAGTTTGTGGAAAATGCAGGGACATAATAAATAGTGGTAAAAGAAAAGAGGGGGGATAAAAAGGAAAGAGATAAAAATGGAAAAAGCTAATTGTGAAGAGTAGGTATGGGACAGGACAGCTCCCTGGAAGAACCCTTTCATTTGCTTCTTCGTCTCTCTCTCTCTCTCTCTCTCTCTCTCTCATCGGTGTTTCTCTCTCTTGTTTTTCTCTTTGTGGTTGCTGTTTATGGTACAAGACTGCTCTTGGTGGAGGAGAACCTGATGCCTTTGATGTGGGTGAGTGGGTGGTGCTGTTGAAGAAACTCCCCAATCAATCTCTCCTTCTTGTTGTTGGTGCTCCTCTCATAAGCGATATCTCTATCTCTGTTTCCATATTGCTTCTCTTTCTTCTTTTCCTTCATCTTTGTTCCTTTTCAAGGAATACTTGCTATTACTCTTCTCATACTCGTTTTCACATCCGTGGTGGACATCCATTAGAGAGGAGAGTGGTGGCAGTGGAGTGTGGTATGATTTTATGGTGCTTGTTTCTCCATTCTCCATTTGTTATGGGGCTCTTTCTCCCTTGATCCAGCTTTTAAAAAAAAAATTTCTTTCCAGCTTGATGGGTGTTTTGAATTTGGCTTGTGAGAAATTATAGTGGGTCTTGTTTGTATTTTTCTGTGGGTGACTGGAGAGTCAAGATGGGGGGCTGTTTCTTCACTATTTCCTTCTCTTGATCTCTCTTTTATTACTTCTTCTTTTATTTTTTCCCCTCCTGATAGCTAGATCTTGGATTTCTTAGCTTTGTAACCACACTTCATCTGGGCACCTTGACACGGGTTTTCCATAGATTTGCTTGTGGTTTGGGACAATGGTTTCTCTCCTTGTGTTTGACTGTGTGTTGTCCTCTTTTCTGCCTGTTTCACCACATCCACCAAATTTCGAGGTCTCAAAGCATTTTTGCCTGTTTCACTTTGTGATTCTCCCAGTTCATACGTATAGTAGTCCTTGCTTGAGACATGATCAAACGGGTGGTGTTGGGGATTCCATTTAACATCTGCTCCTGGGTAATGGGTCTGTGTGGATTTCTCTAGCAGCTGCTACTCTCACTCCCATCCAGCTCTTTCCTTTCTGGTACTCCCTTAAATCAAACGGCATGTTATTTCATTTGGCGGGTATGCTATGAAAGGGCTATTTTTTCCTCGAATCTGCTCTCTCTACTTTTATTAATTGGTCTCTTCTCCTGATATTTGAATGGTTTTGTGTTAATTAGCTTTCAGTTTTCTTTTGCTTCTGGACGTGTGTACCTCCTCCAAGTGGGTTCTCTTATCTTTTTTCTGTTTTCTTCTCCACATAAAATGACACTTCTGGAAGCTCCTCCTAGCTCCCTCCACGACTGAATCTAATCTTCTGCAATAGAGACCTATACATGGGTCTGATTATCATATGTGTATGGGTCCATCTTCATGGAGATATTTCTCCATCACTATGATATTGGTTTTGTGTGTTCTTATATCATCTAATAAACTTTTTTCTCACACTAATCCTCTGACGTTTTGGTTTCCTTTTGGGTTATTTCTAGCAGGTATAAGGGATAAAAAGTTGTGGTTTTTAATGCTCTCCTTTGATTTGCTGAGGGTTTGATTGATCTGCAACCCAAGTTGTTTGTTATGCTTGATGCCAATCACAAGGGAAGACCTTCTAAAGCTCTTGTTGGAGCTTCTTCCAGTGTTACTGTTTGGAGCACCCGGAGTAAAAAGGAGAAGGCCTTCTTCAGATGTTACCCATTGAAAACCCTCCAGACCGCTCATGTTCTTTCAAGGTTCCAGCACTGAAAAGTAATGAGGAGGCTGCGGGTGATAGAGTTGCCCCTCTAGAGGCAGATCCATCTGGCCTTGCTGAAAATCAGACACCCCATTTTTCCATTAGGTGAGGCAACAACTGATTTATTTTTTTCGCCTTACCATCTTCTCTTGCAAGTCTATGTCATCTGGGTTTTGCAGGAGTACTTAAATATCTTGGATCAGATCAGGCATACTAAGAAATGGGTTGTAATTTTTGTCCTGATGATGATCAAAGATACCCATCTTCTGTTTGTTGTTTTGTTTATGACATCTGTTACGTACGAAATTATTGCATTTTTTCTCTTGATGATTCTGTTGATGAACGTACGCTGTACGCTGACTGTGGGAATTTGATCTGTGGCCAACCTTCTTTTTCTTCCTTATTGTATGTTCCACTAAGAGCGCTTGATCTAGCTACTTCTTGCTGATGGGTTTTGTTGGTTTGTGTCTGAGTGATTTTTCTCCATATTTGAAGATCTATCTGTCAATAATTTTTTATTTGTATGTGTCATTTCATGCATCATCTTCTCTGATTAGAGTATGCAGGTGTGGACTAGATAAGAGTCCTGTGGAAGAGATTCTGTGATCTTGGCGTGTTGGTGCTATATAGTCTCTTCTATTAGTTCATGACTACTTTTAGCGGTCACTGGTTTTGATTCTTCTTTCGACTGTCATGTTGTTACTTCCGTTTTTAAGATCTTGGATAGATAGAAAAGAATCTTTAGAATCGTCTATTTTCAATTTCTTTTGGCGTCTTTGGCTGATGTTTTCCTCTTTTGAGAATTATTCAAGTGATATTGGTTGGGCTCAGATCTGTAAATATATTGAGTCAAGGACATAGACAAAGAACTTTGATGAAGCTTGACGTATAACAAGGGACATTCTTCTTTGTACTGCAGGGATTATGCTTTCACATTACGAAGCAAAGATATTGGGACAAGCTGGCCGTTTCCTCGGCGGTGTTTGCAGCTTTGCTTGAAACATGGTGTGAAAGATCTCTTACCACCTTTTGAACCACCTGATCTGGTGAGAGCCCATAGTAGTACAAAAAGAAAAAGGTCTCAGCAGCTGATTGATTGCATAGACAACACAACATCACCTGAAGCGAACCTCCTCCAGGAGGAGTCTCTCAGTTCACCGGATATAGTATCAGGAGAGCTCCAGCATGAGCCCCACTTACTATCTAATCTGTCTATCCTAGAACATTCAGGGCAAGTCCATAGGTCATTACCGTTGAAAAAAAAAAACCAAGTTAATCAAAAGGGATTATCTGTCACCAGTCAAAATGAGCTAATTCTTGGAGAAGCTGAAGCTGAATCAACTGTGAGCGTCCACTTGGATCACATAGAGAGTATTCCTAGTCCACTTGGTGAACAGCCTCATTCAGACACCATAAGTGGTTCAGAAGCTCCAGTAGAACCAAAGATTGCCAAAGTTCCTCCTTTGCCTGGAAAGATCGAGAACACACAGAAACTGTCTCAGAAGAAGTGTAAATTGGTAGTGAAACTGGGTGCAGCCCCCGAGCCTGCACGGACTTTGGAGATATCATCTAATTCTAGCGTGGTTTCTGACTCCATGGCTTCAAAGGTTTGCCCTGTTTGCAGGACATTTTCATCCACTTCCAACACCACTTTGAATGCTCACATTGATCAGTGCCTTTCTGTCGAGACCAACACCAAGCGAGTCATAGTTAAGCCAATTAAGCACAAAGTGAAGCCAAGCAAGAAAAGGTTAATGGCGGATATCTATGCCACTGCAGCGTGTTGCACTCTTGAGGACCTAGATAGGAGGAATGGAACAAGCTGGGCTTTGGATTTGTGTTTGGTGGCTCCAACAAATTCTGTTTATGCTGAAGTCAAAAGACCAAAACTTTGTCCAGTAGTCCCAACTGATGATGAGAACGAGAGAGCTGTTTATATTGATTCAAATGGTACAAAGCTTTGCATTTTATCAAAATTGAGTACTAGACCATCTGTTACACTTGGAGAATCTTCTAAGGCAAGAACACTTGGAGAAGAGATTAAGAAATCAAGAAAGATGTTCTTTGGCAAAAAAAAACGGCTTGCAGCAAAACTTTCAAAGAACAAGAAACTCAAACAACAAAGCAAAAAATCACACTCTCTAAGGTTGCTAAGACATAAGGTATGTTATTGAGCTTTTCTGTATGATACTATGTTTCCTTAGAGTCACCTAGGGAATCTCATAAATCATTTTCATGGCTAAATGTAGAATGAACATGAATCATAATATTTGTCTGAACTAAAATGATCCAGATACATGCATTCAGATTTTTTCTAAGAGAACCATGTTCACATCTTATTCATGTCCCTAGAAAGTTACCGTATGAGGTTTTCCTTCTAAAGCAATTTATTGTTATACTGATGTTCCATGCCTTTTCTTTGATTGATTGCATGCGATTGTTGTGTGTTGCTACTTATTGGGACAAGTTTGTTGTCAAGAACATCATTTGGGTCGGCAATCAGCAGTGATTTGGCAATCTTGTCAACAGAAAACACTTTGGGTCAGCAGTAGTAGTGTTATTTTGAACAACTATTTGGTTTAGTAGTAGTGCACAGCTAATGCATACTCTTTGAGGACCATGATGGCTCTTGTGGAATCATTGTTGTTGACATTTTTCTGATATTTGTTTTTGTAGGAAAATTTCACTTCATGCAAACTTAGTATATTTCTTTAATTAAAAAGCTGGGTTTTTTCCCTATGTTTCGAATAATTTTCACTCATGTTTATGTTAAGGTTTGTCATCAGTACAATTGTTCACTGCCACTTTCAAAGACATGATTTCCTTTATCTAATTGCCTTTTTCATCTCCATCATATCATATTAGTTTCAGTTCTTTCAAAGACATGGTCATATTTCTATCTAATTATATAACTCAATGTTGTTGGCCAGATAAAAGTAAACACCAAAGGGTAAGGCCACTTGTGTTTTTGTTTTAAATAATTTTCACTTGCGTTTTTGGTTAAGATGTGTCATCAAGGCATTTGTTCACTGCCACTTTCAAAGACATATCATTGCCTTTTCTAATTGCCTTTTTCATCTTGATCACGTCATATTAGTCTCAGTTACTTCAAAGACTTTGTCATTCTTTTATCCAATTTTATGTAACTCAATATTGTTGGTCAGATCAACGTATCACCAGAAGCTAAAGCTAGTATGGTGGTTGATCAAGAGAAAGAAGAATCTATACCACAAAATTCTTCTGTACAAGACAAGATTACAAAGGGCAGATCTGGAACTTTGAGGCCGAAGATTAGATCTCTACATTCTGGCAAGTTAAATGGCGAGATTGGTCATAGTGGATCCCAAAACCCATTGGTGGAGACCAATGAATCAGATTTAGGAAATTCTTCTGCAATGGAAAGCTCTCCTGTGAAGTTGTCTGGGCCACCAATTGATTTCAGTCCATTGAAGACCAAGAGTATGAACATTCTGTCAAGCACAGTCCTGGAAAGACATAAAAAAGAGAAAGAGTTTAATAGTCTCAAACTGAAATTGCGAACATCCTCAGGAGGCTGCAGTTCATCTCCGAGAAGCAAAAGAGTGGAGAGCTTCAGGCATGTTGTACAAAGATCTTATAAGGTGCAGAAATCTGATAAGGTTCCTTGTCTGGCACAAAGAACTTCTGAGGGTTGCCATGACGTTCGACTAGAAGACAATAAGTTGATTTCTAGAAACAACCCTCCCTTGACGAAATCATCTTTGCCGTCTGCTGCTGCTGATTGCTTTGCAAGAAACACTCGTTTTGCCTCTAAAAAGCTTCGAACACATAGGCCCTTAAAGAAGTCTGGTAAAGAATCATCTTCTGTTATTAATGGAGTTCCTGAAGGGTTTGATCTTGTATCAGCAAGTAACTATCAGGTTTGCGTGACCAATCGATCTAGTTGTCCTATGGACATCATGACAGAAGGTGGTAACACTAGTGCACAGATGTCTTCTGGGCAAAGCGATTGCGAGGCGGGAGTCAAACATATGTCTTTGGAATTGTCTGAATTGGAAGGCGAATGTGATCATCCTGATGGGACTAGAGACAAGCCAACGGAAAGACTTGCTGATGCATATAATGCTGAAAGGTCTCCATTGGACTGTACTTCTGGTGACCATGCTAATACCAACCATGTAACTTCAGAAGAACAGATAATTTCTTATGATGCTAGCATTCATGGTACTTCATCTTTGGATGAGAATGAGAAGCTGATTGGTGGAACAGAAGCCTGGGTGGAACTGTTTGCTCCAAGATCATCTACCAATCAACCAACTTATTGTGGTGATGAATCCGGTAATGTGATCATTACTCCAAATATTGGGATGGCAAGCCAACTAGAATTCAGTGATAGAGGGAAGCCCTGCTCAAGACTCCAATACATAGAATGTCAAAGAGAAGATGCTGTGGGTGGTCAATTTTCAAATGCTTGTCTGACAAGTCCTAGGGTTGGTTGTCTTGATGTACATCAAGAACATTCATGTGTAACATCAAATAGGACTTTGACAAATGATGATCATAATATGGTGATAGATAGAGATTCGTCTGGATCTCCCATATCTGCTGCCTCAACTATTTCCCACCCAACTACAGGAGAGTTGAAAGATACGGAGCCACAAACATCTGCTAGAACTGCAGTAACTGATGATAAGTCAAGGCTTGAATTTCACGATATCTTGGATTCACCATTCGGTTCAAGAAATCTCGTGTCAATAAATAATGAGGGTAAAGTTCAGGAACCTGAGGCAGTTGCAGTGGCCCGTGATCCTGTGAAAACTTGGGACAAGCAGTCTTATTGCTGCTTGCATGGAGAAAGTAGCCCTTATGAATTTCTACTCTCAAGCAAAGGTAATGTGGAAGGGATAATGGCGGTCCCTGCTACTTCTAGTTTCAACTCCAAACCAATTGAGCCCTCTTCCTTGTACAGTCTACGTCCAAGTTTTAGAATTGAAACAGCATCTATTGATCCAACCTCTCCAAGATCAGCTTTGGAAGCTGCTGTTAGATATCCTCCCTGCAGGGATTTTGGATCAGCTGAACCTTCTCCCCAGAGTCAATCTCAATGCTCTTCAAATCCTGTCCTAAGGTTGATGGGAAAGAATCTGCTGGTCGTAAACAAAGAAGAGAACATGCCACTGGAAAAGGAACCTCCATGCTCTTCAAAGAATTTTTTGGATGCACATTATCCACCTGTGTTAATTCATTCTTCAAGAGGAAGTATACCAGATTTGAGTAATCATCAATTCCAGAACCCTAAATTCATTGAAGGATCTAGGGTGATGGAATATGTCCCAACAAATGTGCATCAAGTCTCTCCATTTCCGGCTGGCATGCAGATGAGTACTTTCATGGGAACCACTTTGCAGAGTGGAACGAAGATCACAGATCTGCAAACTTGTCAAACAAGTTTTTGCAAGGCATCAGATTCACCATTCACCTACTGTGTGGAGAATGTAGGCATTTGTCATCAACATCAAGAATTATCTTGTGCCACTTGTCCTCCCAGTCAACCTAGAGAGGTTATTGTAATTGATGACTCACCCAATATTGAAGCCTTGCCAAGAGGAAGCCAGCCAAGTACTGCAAGAACTTTGTCAAGTGCATTTTCAGGTTCTAACCATGTGCCTTTGATACCAGTCTCTTGCATTCCGCCACAATACACATGTCACCATCTAAGGCAGCTCCATCATGGTGCAAAACCTGGTTTTCCAGTTTCTTGCCCTGGAACTAATGTCCATGCCTTAGTGCAGGGGAACCCTTCAGAAGCTGAGAGTCCTCTTCTTTCAAGTCAGTTTGTAGTCCCTTCTATTTCAATAAGTCATCTGACACCACATTTGTATTCTCCGAGCTTGCGACAACGACAATAGTGTGAGTTTGGTAGTTAGAAATTATGACTGCTCCATCGGTTTGTAAATTTCGTAAAAGCTGGCAACAATCGGGTGCCTCTTGAGAGAAAAAAAAAATACACAAGAAAGGTTACCAAACATCTGCTATTGAGATGCAGGGCCTAGGGGTCTGTACAGTGGTGAAGAAGTGCAACTATTGATGGCAAGATTGTAGTAAAAAAAATCGCCTAATGGAGTTTTTAACTATAGCATGCATTTATTTGATCCTTTAATAGGCTATGGTTGCTCTGAACTGTTAGGGGTCCCAGGCACTTTTCTGAGTAGCAGTTTCTAAATTAGCTTCAGCTCATGTTTCTAGTGAAAACTAAATAATTTATGAATCTGACAGTTACTTAACTGATAGGGTTCATACTCCTTTCAATATAAATACATGTGATCAATTTTCTTGTTTTAGTGCTTTTATTGTCTACTGTTATTATCTTTGATACCTTGTGCTCAGACGTTGTTTTTCTATACTTAGCTTTCAAGTTTCAGTATTTTAACAAGAAATGCAAATTATACTGCAATAATTTGTGTTTGGACTTGTGATGATCTTATTATAGCGACTTCTCTTGGTGTTTGTAATGTTGTCCATGTCTTCTCACATGCAAGCGCCGCTTTGAAAGTGGAGTCCAAAATGATGGATTTCGAAAAAACTATAGTGAAACATATTAAGAATGGATTCTCCAGAAAAATATGTACCTTTTTTCCAAGGATATTTTTCTTTATATCATCGGTTCTTCAACTCAGCTAGTAATGTAACTTGAGTACATGACTTAATTGCGGAGCTTAGACAGATTTTGGTATCTCCAACTTTAAGGGAAAAATATGGTGCCTCTAAATTACAGTTATGGGAGGAGTTCTCATGTATTTGCAATGAAGCCTAATCACTGAGTACAAACGTGGCACAGTAATAACAACCGTGTGAGAAGGTGACTAATGTTCAGATCCTTTATTAATCATAACGCATAATTTTTTTGGATACTAGAAGAGAAAGACCGGTAAAGTTGAAACCAAACCACGGATAAAGATGACGAGGGCAAATCCCAATGCGGATTTTACTTTCTTCTCTACCGTTGGGCTCTTGCAAACAAGATCGATCTTCACGTGGAAAGAGAGAGATGGACTTCAATCAAAACATGCATATGTTTCCCACTAGCTGGTTTATATGCATCATTGAAATCTAGCCGTTAGTACGTGCAACAGTTCATACGGTAATGCAGTGGGGTTTGCATGAACAGTACTAGAGAGAGAAGGTCCACCGCATGAACAATATGCTAAGGGATATATATATAGAGGGAGAGGGGGGAAGGACGTATATATATTGCATGAACAGTGTGTATGTATGGGTGAGAGAGAGAGAGAGAGAGAGAGAGAGAGAGAGAGAGAGAGAGAGAGAGGGGAGTATTGGCGTTTTGGCATTTCGCATGATGTGCGAAGTGGAGCAGAGATCCGTTCTGGAAGATTGTCACCCACCACTGGTTTCAAGGTTCCTTTGATTTCTCTCTCTTATTGATACAGAATAAATAAGATCCATGGAAGATGGTAAATAAGAATACGACAACATGGAGTCGCGGTGTCACAGATTAAAACCATAGGAGATGGTCTTTTGTGTTATGTATGTTGTTGAGGAAAAAAATTATAGAAATAATCTTTAGAAACAAAATGTTGCACTCTTTATCTTCTTTCTAAAACTATCTAAAATTATATCCAATAAAAGATAATGTTTTGCAAAAATAATTCCTAAAAGACAACTTTAATCTTTGTAAAGTATTCAAAAATATATCTAAATGTTAGAAACATAGATATTTATAAAAACAATACAAAAAGACAATTTAGTCTTCATTAAGTACCTAACAACGTATCTAGTTGTTATTAGCATGCATAAATGTATGAAATATAACTTTAAAACCTTAACTAACTTAAATCTTTGATGAAATTGAGACATCTGCTCGATCACATGGTGTAATGATCAATCAATGTATTGGTACTAACATTCTTGGTAATTTTTTCAACATAGACATTCAAATAATACGTAAGAAATGCATCTTCTATTTTATTAGGAAGATTGATCTTAACAAGCTTCGTAGTTTAGAATATTTGTTCAATGATTGTACGTAGTTATAACCAAGACAATTAATACAAGACAAACTAATTTCTATCTATAAGAGGCTGCTTCCGTCAATGCTTAACAAAGTTTAGAAAGTGTTGACAAAATTTGCAAATTAAGGAACATGAATATATTTTACTCATAACGATGTAATTTGATAACTAAAGTGACATTTCTCTTGATTTGTGTTAGTCTTGAGGCTAAAATTTCTTTGTCAACGTACAAATGTCATCAACTTCGAATGATTTGTTCTCATCCTTAGGATCCAAATCAGCACACACAATAAGGAACTCTACAACATTTCCAAATATACGATAATTCAACTTTTGCAACATATGGTCTTTTGTAATGATTAAAACATCTACATAACATTGATGCTCTAATATGATAAGGTCATTCTATGTGATCAACCATGTCCAATAGTATGTCAAACATGCATGTAAGTTAGAAATCTCTAAACCTTGTGATAATATTAATGTAGGTTGTGATGCCAGCGATGTATTCAAACACTTCGATTTATCAGTAATTTTAGGTTGTAAAAGATATATATATATATATATATTGTTTAGTCAAAATATGGTTCAAGTTGTAGTGTCATTAATTTAGCTCACTTAGGTCAATCTTGGACTGAGTAAGCATGAGAGAAAGTCGAAAATAATGGTGAGAGAAACAATGACATATTTACTTTCGCTCTAAAATTGGAGAGAAGAGAAATTATTAAGTAAAAAGAGTATGTAATTTTGAATAACCAAAATGCCTTATGCTAAGTTTTTTTTTTTTTATCAAAATCAAATTAAAGGATAAATAAGTAAATTCCTTCTATTATTCCAATCCTCTCTCTTCTAAGTAGTGTGTTTAATCAGATGAGAGAAATCAGAAAACACATTTCTTCTAAATTTGAAAGATGGTTGAATTTAATATATGTTGCATCACACCAGAAAAGTGGAATTAAAAGGAGACAACAACGCAACAAATTCAAGCTTAATAGAAAGAAGAAACATATAAGACCCAAAAAGTGTGGCTACACGAGAAGTATTGATGGGAACAGTATAACAATAGACGAAGGGCGATTCACAACATGTGTGGATATTGCAACGAAGTTCATCCTTTCATGCAAAGAAATTTATTAGGATATAGATGTGGGCTTTCTGATCTGTAAATGGCCAACTCCAGGTAATTAAAAATTAAAATGAAGATACAGTTGGGAGATTGGACAATGAAACAATGAAATGACTCAGACAATTATTCCACTATTCTGTAAACGATACGGTCGGCCTGCGTGAAGACAACTTTGAAAGAAAAAAAAAAAAAAAAAAAAACCAAAACATGGACCCGATCATCTCGTGCGTCTGACTTAAATGCTGCGGCCCGACAGCCGCAGAAAATTAAGTCCCCACAAGCATGTAGTACATGTTCTCTACTTGTGTCCAATATTTTATCTTGTAATCCGAAGGCATCTTTTGATAACAAGATGAACACTCAAAGATGGAAGAGATTGCACATTTGCACTCTTCTTGCTTTTATTATACGTACAGTTTCCACGGCTGTGGTCGGTGCTCATTCCAAGTTTTGTTAAAGAGTTTCAAAACAACTTCATCTATTGTTTGTTTGCTTTCATCTTCAAAAATGTCCAATTGGCTGGAGAGTTTGGAACGACGGGAAAGAATTAATTGAGTGTTTCTTTTCTTTCACAGAAGACGTGGGAGAATAAAATGGGGAATGGAGGGAGGAGAAACAAGAGAGAAAAAGTGGTCTCTTTCTTTCAAGATTGGAGAGAAGAGACATGACTAAAATGATAACTTTTCTATTTTTCAAATATTTTTAGTTAAACTAAAAAAATAAAACTCAGGTAAAGGATATATAAGTAAATTAATAATAATATTTTCCTAAGAAACAATTAAATTAGAGAAACAAGTCTAATTCTTTGCATTTCTCTATTGCAAGTCCAAGCAACATGGAATCGAAGTCATTTCTCTTCCTTTTGTCAAATGAACAATCTAATGAAAGCTTAGTTTATTATGGTCTATAATCCTATATTTTACTTCCTTTTGTCGGGTAGAGTCCCGTACTTTAGGGTTTTCAAAGATGAGGAACTCTTCATTTTTAAAAAAATACGAGTACATAGTCCCAATTCTTGCAATAAAATGAAAGACACTACTACAACATTGTGTGGAAAATACTTAAAATGGATCACATGACTTCACGTGTTCGATGCAAAGATTCAAAAGACATTACTAAAAAACGAAGATGAAGCTAAACAACCCACAATTTCATGGTACATTTTTTAGCCTTAGTGTTTAGACACTAACATGGTGAATTGTGATTTACGCGTTTAATATGTTAGAATGAAAATAGGTAAAAATGGAATAAATTCTGGAATAGAATTTGAAATAAAATAGAATGAAATGGAATGGAATGGAATAATTTTATTCCATTCTAGTATTTAGTATAAAATGGAATGGAATGAATCTAAACCTTCCTTTTCTTTCTAAGAGGTTTTGCTAAAATACTCCACCTTGTCCCTCTCTTCCTCCTCCTCTCCTCCATCGTCCACGTACGATGGTAGAGACAACCTCATGTGCCCCACCCTACCTATGATTTGAACCAACGACGCAGCCACCACTGAAGACGACGAGATCCAGCAGACGACGAATGCAGAGGTGAGGAATTTTCTGTCCTTGACATTGTACCAAGAGCTCAAATTGTACACTAGGTCCCTGAGCTCGAGTCGACAGCGTCCCAGATAAGGACATCAAGTTGCAAGGCAACGACAAACGCAAAGGTAAGGATCTCGTTGCGGAGGGAGAGTACGACAGGGGAGAGGTTGTCCATGAGGTAGGCATCAACGTTGTCAAATTGGGCGATAGCATCGAGAAAGTTGATTAGTAAGGATCTGTTGTGCTTGACAGAGTGAGTGTTGGTAGAGATATGGAGTTGAGGAAAGAGGGCGTCAAAGAGAGAAGGGGCGGACGAAGGAGGGGGCAGAGGAGGAAGTAGGGTGAAAGAGGTAGGAGAAAAGAGGTAGAAAAGGAAGGAAACTGTCAGGATGAAGTGGAGGAGGGAAGTAGTTAAGAAAGAAGACGATTGAGGTAGAGGGAGGAGAAAGGAGGACAGAAGAGGAAGAAGTTATTCATTGTTTTTTTTTTTTTTTTAATGAACTTAAAAATCAAATTTCTTATCTCTTAAAAAAGAATGAAATCCTCATGATTAATGAAAATTTAATTTCTAAATTTTCAAAGAAATTTCATTCTTATGTTTATTCTCAAAAAAAAAAAATTATACCAAATATTGAAATGAAATTTTCTCATTCCATTCCAATTCATTCCAGTCTTCGTTTACACACCAAACGTTACCTAATGGATTACCAAAAAAGTAAACCAACACCATTTCTTCAACAAAATAGGCACTGCACTAGATAAAATCATAAAATCATTTCCATAGACAATTAACCAGGCCCTTTCTGAAACTCCGGATTTCTTACTTCTTACGCACCAAGTCCTACTTCGAAGAAATGGGTGACTCATTTTCCTTTCATCTACTTTTTCTAGGGGCGCTTGTGGCAGTGAACTTACTCCACAGCCTCATTTTGTTTGCCAGTATTAATGTGAAATGTAACAATGACAGATTCATTTAAGTGATTGGGTGTAATATGAAATATGGTGGAACTGGAAAACAATTGAGAATAGCTCAAATTGTATGCTATCATGTAGCTGTTCTATAATCTTAATCACCTAATATTTCAGCCGTACCATTTTTAAATTTTAGAGCTTATAAGATAGTACATTTACACAGTAATTAGCCTGAGGATTTAAAATAATTTACAATAGTCATATTACACAACAAAAACGGATGATAATAAGAAAAAAAGACGAAGATGACGTATTATACAAACAGTACTAGATTTACCACCTGCATTTTGAGGACATGGGTGAGATGTGATTTTAGCTTAATCAATAATGCCTAAAAATCAAAATGGATAGGATCCAACAGGTCTTCTGCAGAAAATAAGACTGCCTGAATTTATCCTCTGCCTCTGCCTATATATTTCAAAGAGAAGATCTTCATCTCGCTGCCGGCCAATGTACTCACTTATGTCAAATGAATGACAACCATTTTTATTAACAGGATAACTACTTGTGAAGCTACTGGCCCCCTCAGATTGACTGCCTGTCTTCCCGTGGACTTGTGAGCTACCATTGCAATTGGCACTCCAATTATTGTAGCTGCATGGTGAGACATTGCTATTATCATGCACAGATGTGGCTTCCTGCTGGCATAGAAGACGAAAGTATTAAGAATCATGATAAGAAGAATAGAAGTTTTGTGTTAAATTATCAGAAAGTATTAAGAATAGAATCATGAAATGAAGTGGATAATCGTCACTCAAAATGAGAAAGGCATGTATGTTAAATTTGAAGAACAAACTTGATATAAGATCACAGAAGCATATTATACACAAAATGGTTTTAGTTCAATGTATGTTTTGAAAAGAACATCATTATAGGTAAGATCATTTATGGATGGCAATGGGTATAAAAAATATCAAGAAAAGGACAGAAAAGAGCTTTCACAACAGGAGAAAACTCTTGATATAAGTTTTGAGAAAGTAGCTTTTGTTCGTGCTCCACTATGAGTCCCACTAAATGGATTCTAACATTATATGCTTATAAATAACTAGATTTAAAAACCAAACGAGAAACTACGACATATTCAAATAAAGGAAAGCGTCAAAAGCATCCTCACTTCAAACTTCAGGAGAAAAAAAGAGAAGCATGTCAATACCTGCAATTTATTGTTTAAGTTATTTCCAGATGTCAACATCACGACCCTCTTAATGTTGGACAAAGGAGAAATGTCATTATTGGTTTCCCACTGCAACCATGGAAGAACAATTCCATCAGTTTCAGCAGCTGGAGCATCTTTTGCTAGATTTTCTTGAGTTTCTACAAATGTAGAATGCATGAGAGGTTCTCTTGACTTTATACTGCCTCCTACAATTGAACTTGTGTCACTTTTTTCACCATCGAAGGATGAAATATCTGTATCTTCCACATTTAAAATGAAATCCTCAAAGTATTTTTCTGCCTCTTGAGTCAATCGATTTGAAATCCCAGTTTTATCATTGCTCCTCTGTAAAAAATGCAATAACAGATAAAGGAATTAGCTTGCAAAAACAAGCGTAAGTTTAAACTGAAGTGTATGTAGCAGTGGCTAAGGAAACATTACTCTTCTACTCCGCGATGGCCTCTCTTGCTTTGTGTTTTGTTTTGCCTCGGGGAGCAGCCCTTTGACTATCTTCGTAAGCTCTTGTCCACGGTACTCCTCGGCTGCCAATTCAGCTAGAAGTTTCTGCTTGCGCTTCTCTGACTGAGCAAGAGGTGACACAGCCCAAGACAACCATTAATAAATTAAATTTATGGAGGCTCCCAGGCATAATATAAACCTCATGAAAAGAAAAGAACCAAAGATGCGCATTAGGACATCAAAACCAACTAAGAAAAAGTGAAGTTCATTGATATCAACAAATATGATTTGAATATTCAGACTATTCAAGAAATATTTATAGGAAGATAAGAAGCATAAACTTAGATACAAAGTTTACTAAAAAGAAACTTCTCACCTCTTCTAATTTGGAAGCATAGCTCCTTTTAATCTCGGCAATAGCTTTGATTACATCTGAACCTTCTGCCTGAATGTCGTCACTGTCGGTTATCATGGAAGGCTTTGTGTTTACCATTACCTGCACGTATTTTAAACCAAGATTGAAGAGAGACAAAATGATGCTATTTCTCAATCAGCAGGTGGTGCTAAGGACAGTTTTGCCAAGGACTCTAGGTAGTGCCTTAGGGAAATACTTGTGAAAGGAAATAAATCACCCTTAGTGACTACTTGTACCAAATAGTTAGTAAAATGATATGGAAGATAAGTTTGGATTGATTAAATACATTATTTGATCAGAATTTACCTTTTCCAGCTCAATCCTGATATCATCAACAGCATCCCTTACTTCTTTACGCATAGCTTGATATAATCCATTGACCTCTCCATCAACCGTTGGGTGATCACACTGAATTTCAATTAGCAAATAAACAGATGTAGAAAAAAATGTAAATATCTTGGTTAAAAGGGTAATTTTTGGAGTTGAGTAAACTCTTCACACTTCATCCACTCATACAATTGCTGTATGACTTGTTAAGTCTGCTTGTTGCCCAGGATCAAAGAAACTAACCTTCTTCTGTGCATACACAGCTCTTATTGTCTTTTCAACCGCAGTTTTACTAGTACGAACTGATCGTGCTTCATCATCAGTCAAAGAAGAGGATTGGCTCTAAAAATACACAAGCATGTCAAAAATATAGGCAGCACTTTACTAAAACATTGGCTGCAAAAAATGACACTGAATATGGAGACTACTGATCAAGCATATTTGCATATATGTACCGAGTAGCTATCATGTGACTCTTGCAAATCTCTCTGACTTGTACTCCTCCTCAATACATGATTCGAAGAATTTGTCTTGAGTGTCATTGATGTTCCCTGTTTGGTCTGCTGGGAGCTGGATTTATGAGAAATATTCATATCAACCTGTTTGCATAAATAACACCAAAAAGGAAGAATCAAACTCACCTTTTGTAATTTCAAGCTATAAAGGAATATGAATCTCTAAAATAGTACATGTACATCCACCAAAACCAATGATGACAAATTATCAAAATTTAGGCATCCAACTCAAAACCAATTGAAATAATAACTGGAAAGGTGTATTACATTCCCCCTTATGGGTGACTCTTTTAAGTTTTATGTGTGACTCTTCTAGCTTTATGTTGGCCACTTTTGAATCAAGGAGGACATTTTAGGCCAGAACACTTTAAAGCCTCTTTCTGGTCATGTTGCCATAATAAAAAAAATGTCTGCCATCCCAATTCCCAAAACCAATCAGCAATGGAGAGGCCTAAAATGTTATGATGGCAATACGATCCCAAAGCTTTCCCACCAAATGAGTCACATTTAAACAATCACATAGCATATTAGCCCAATATTTCCAATAGAAACAATTTCAGATGATTTCAGTATTTCTAAAATTAAAATTTTGTGATTTCTTATTAATGGATCAACCAACGAATATATAGAAACTCTAGAAAGTAGAAAGCATCATAATAACAACTCAACTTTGCCTCTATTTCATATCACAGTGATTTTCAGTTTTGACTACTTGAATTACAACTTAGGTACTGTTTGGAATCACATTTCTGGGGGGAGCATTTCCAGGAAAGCACTTATGGTCAAAAACGCGTTTCCCAACATGTCACATAGACTTGCTTATCTAGAAAAGCTATGGTTCATTTTTTCAAATAAGCTACATTTTCAATAAAGCTAGGGTGAATAATGTTTACAAAAAAACTTAAGGATCCGTTTGGTAAAACTTCAACTTTTGAATTTAAGTGTAGAAGTTAATTTCTGACTAGAAGTTTTCATATCCTAATTTCTGAAAATATAAAGAAATTACTGTTCTAAAAGCTACATGTCTCTAAGAAACTAGTAGTGTTTGGTAGAACTATTGGACTATTGTAACTTTGAAGAGAAATTATATGCTCAAAAGTTGTCCAAAAGTTCTACTAAACAAACCTTAAATGTAACTTGTCATGTTTCCATCAATACCCTTATAACTTAAAAGGTATTGCACAAAATACCTTGTCAAAATTACTATTTCTACATCCTTCATAAATCCATTCAAATAATGCCCTAACTCCTTTTCTTTTCCCTTTTCATGGCAACCAATGGCGGAAGGTGTTGACTGACGACGTGAACAAGCAACAGATGACAACGTCAACGGTTTACTTACTTCAAACATTCCTCCAGTTATGGTGAAGTTCTTTTGCGAGACGACCTTCAATTCCTTCCCTACCCCAACAGTTCGTGAAAGACGAGAGTTATGGTGGTGCACGGCCTGGATCTGTCGAACAGGTGGATCTCCTCCAAGGCGAGAGTTTCCAAGTGGATGCTCCTCCACTGTTGATGATGAAAGGGGATGCATTTGGTGAAAACAAATACGAGTAAAGGGCACAAATTCCAATCATAGGCAAAGGGTTCAATGGCATGGTTGAGGCATTGGAGGTAGGAGGAGAGGAGGGTGCGGCAACATTAAGAGAACCCTAGTAAGAAGGAAAATGGCTTGAGTTGGGGTTTTTTATATACCAAGGATAAAAAAGGAATTTTGTATGAAGGATAAATGCTCTTGAAAGATTACCACAATAATTACCAAACAAGCTTTTCAGAGATCTTTAAAAAAGCTAACCCTCTAAAGCTTAAAAAAATGCTAAAGCACTTATCCTAATATGCATTTGCAAACGGTACCTTAGTTGCTTCTGAGAAGTAGCTGAACCAAGAAAACAACTTGCTATACTTGGTTGCAACTTGGTATTAGATCGTTAGTTCTTAAAACAAACAGCTTGCAACATTACAACTTAGGTAGCGTTTGGTAATGATTATTTTCCACAGTTTATTAGAAATAATCACTTATGAATAAAAAGTTGAACCAAACATATAAAAAAAGTCAGCTTATTTAAAAAACTAGCTTATTTCTTATGTGTAAAACTCACTAAAAACGTTAAAAATGAAAATCTATAGGAGATAACTTTTTTAAAAAAACTAACTTTTTACTATAATCAATTTGTCTATAATTATTACCAAATGTAGCCTTAAGTTGTGTTTGGAAATGCTTTTTCTTACACAATTTATTGAGAAAAGCAGACTTTTTGTTAAACTGTACTTTTTGTAGTTTTTATGAAGGTAAATAAAAACTTGTTTGGTTTGCATGTCTAATAAACATTTATAAGTTAATTAAAGGACTATATTGCTCTCACCATTACCACCAACTACCATCCACTCGTCGATGCATCATTGTCGTTTGTCGCCATTATCTGCCACATCTACAGCTGTCGCCGTTGTCGACCACCATTGCCACCGTCATTGTCGGCCACCACCACCACAACCGTCGCTGTCATCAACTACCACCACCGCCATCATGGATCGTCAGTCACACCACCATCGCTGTTGTTGATCACCACCACTGCCGCCGTCGCATGCTACTACTATCGCCACTATCGTCAACCACTACCACCATCATCGTCATTAGCCACCACCACCACCACCGTGGGTTGTCGGCCACTACCATGGGTTGTCGGCCACCATTGCTGTCATCCTAGGCCGCCACCACCGCCAGCATTGCCACAGTCACTGGCCACCACTACTGCTGTTGTAGGTCGTCGGCTACCACCACCACGGTCGTCCTCGACCACCATCACCACCATCACCGGTCACCGCCGCCACTACTGTCCTCGACCACCACCATCAGCCTAGTCATCAGCCATCACCACCATTGTCGTCGTTGGCCACCACAAGCACCACTGTGTCAGTTGCCACCATCGTTGGCCATCACAACCACCACCGTCGTCGACTACTATCATCGTTGCCATCGTCGACTACTACAACCATCATCGTCGCTGTCCACTACCACGACCTCCGTCGTTGGCCACCACCATCACCACCGTCACTGACCATCACCACTATCGTCGTGTTTTAGTTCATATTGTAATTAAAATCAACTTTTAATGATATCATTGGAAAAGTTATGATTAATATTCATAACTTTTCAAAAAGCTAACACCCATAAGTTTTTCTAAAAATTACTTCAATAACTTAAAATGAACTAAAAAGTTATAAATAGTTTTTCTGGAAAAACTCGATAAGCTAACTTGTTTGGAAACGCTTATTAAACAATAAACACTTAACACAATAAACTGCTGTGAAAATGCATTTCCAAATGTTTCCTTAGTACAAAATGCTTGATTCTGTCTGTAGGCTGATTTAGTCACAATGCACGATTAATCTGATTGCGTCTTTTATGGTATATTTTTTCACGATTTAGTCATTTATGCCTTCATTTGTGCGCAGAATAATTATAAAGCTAACCACTACTGACATTCCAAGTTTCCAACACATACATCCCTCAAGGACCCAGAAACCCACTAACCAGAAACTCCGATCATGAATAAGAACATCAAAAACAACAGGAAAACTTGAGCTCAACAATGTTGTCAACTTCCAATCATCGACGTCACCAAACAAACGCAGTACTTGAGAAAGACTCTGTCAAACCATAAAAAGAATCGAACCATTCGAGAGAGATAAACATACCTCCGTATCGCCAACTACATGCCGTCTAGCAACAGAAACAGACCTCCTCCTCCTCATACCACCATCTCCCTTACTCCCACTATCCCCACTCTTCCTCGACACCGACCTCCCCCTCCGCCTCGACGACTCCGTCTCCATCGCGAACCCAGACAACCTCCTCCCTCCCCCATTCCCACCCCCACCCCAATCCCTCCCCCGCTCCAGCTCCTCCTCCCAATTCCTAACCGCGAAGAACTCATCGGCCAGCTCGTCCAGCCTCACCTCCGGGAACCCGGAACCTCTCTCCGTGTTCACGAACCTGCCCGTGGCAGGCGCCTGGCAAGGGAGGGGCTCGTCGGGCGGGGGCACGCGGCCGGAGTAGCGGCTGAGGCTCCGGGAGCGGCGGTGCGTGATGTCGCGGGTGGAGGAGGCGGCATCATCCGCGCCGATCCCGGAGGCAAGGCCGATGGAGGACTTGAAGGCCGAGGTTGCCATCTGCCTAGCGGGAGCGGGGGTGCTCCAAGCCTTCGCAGCATTGCGCCATTGCTAGGGTTTAGAGGGAGACAGAGAGCGAGAGAGAGAGAGCGAAGGACTGAGGAGTGCAGAGAGATTTGATTTAGAAAAAGGCGGAGATGTCAAATTTGGGTTTTACCACCATGACAATAATAATGTGATTAATGTCAGTAATGGTCGCAAATCGCAATGAGGATCTAGTGGGATTGCAGGTATTGTCGTCTTCTGACTTCCTGGCGTTGAAAGAGAGAGGATGAATGGTAACTTTTCAAATGAAATAAGTTATCTATCAAATGAGCTATCCTTTCCGATAACTTGATATTGTTATTGAAGATTAAACTCATTATTTAACTATTACTGTTTCAAAGAAAAAGGGAAAAAATCTTTTAGTTCCGTCAAAGTTCGACTTTAATAAGATAATTGAAGATGTTGAGACAGTCTCGTGTCTCTGTTACTAATTCTAGATATATTGAGAAGTTTTTTGAAATTAGTAGATATATATTTTTTCCTTCTTGTGATATGAGAAATTCAAATCTAGAAAGAAAGCATGAGTTCCAGTATTCTTAGTCAACTACGTAACAGTTGATTCGATTGAGAGTGAAGAATCTCCTTTGTAAAAGTAACATAAGTTCTATTGAACAAGTAAGATTTTCATTTGCGTTAACAAGAAAATTTTAGGAGGTGTTTGGTTCTACTTTTATAGGCTAGAGTTTCTTAAAAGTGTGACATTTTTAAGAAAGTTTTTAAATTAAGTATAGGTAGATTTCCACCTATTACAATCTTACATTGACTCACAGATATTTAATAACTAATTAAAAAATGGAAATACCTTTTTCATTTTTTATCAGCGGTGGACACTGATGACAATTGGTGTTGATTGATGGAAACTTTTGATGGACGACTATAGCTAGCCACCATCAATCGAAGTTGACTGCAACCACCATCAATTAGTTGCCAGAGTTAGCTAGAGTTGATCCCTGGTCAGAATTAACTGTCGACCATCACCACTGGAGTTGGTCGTTGGTAGCCATTGTTGATTGTCGACCATCGGACCATTGGTGATATATGTCATGGTTTTTGATGAAACTTATCCTAAATGAAAGTAAACTTGGTATGCTAAAATATATGTTTTATGTAGAACTTATGGCTTGCTGAAAACGGATCCACTGAAGGTCCTAATATTGACGAACAAAAGAATTAAGGTCTAGGGAAGAATTCAGGAAATGAAAAAATTGGTATGCTGAATAAAATCGGTATGTCGTTTTTCTGTCAGTTTTCAGTTCAAAATGTTGGTAGACCAAAATGTTCCGATTGTCCGTTCCAAGAGATTTTGGTTGACCAAATCAGGAAAATTCGGACGACAGTTTCGAAAGTCTGGTCGATCGATTTGGTAACCTGGGCCCATTTCGGTCTGCCAATTTGGTTCGGTATACCGAACCAGACCCCAGAGCCAAATAAGATTTATTTTAATAAAGGTGTTTAAGCATAGATTCTTATGTCTATTTTAAAGTATTTTGGTATAACGTCTGGAAAGAGCTTTATAAAAGATATCCTAGAATAGAAGAATAATTTTACAAAAAGGGTTTTAAAGAAAAAAAGATTTAAAAGAAAAGATGCATATTTTCAGAATAAGATTTCTAGAGTTGGCTCTAGTTACTAAGACTAGGTGCCTAGAGAAGGTGTTGAATGGGTCAGATAAGATAACTCGTGAGCTCAAACACTAAAAAAGAAAGAGACGTTAGGGAACGCATCTCCATGCACAGAAGAAACAATGAGAGCCTGTAGGCTCAGAGGGGCTTGAGGAGCCCAAGAGTACGGCTTGTTGGCCGAGGTAAACAGTGGAATGTCCAGCAAGGGAACTTTCACCGTGGCAGTGTAAAATATTAAGGTTGGTGCCTCTCCCTTTGTTTGTGGCCAAGTCACCCCCTGATCAAGGTGGTACTAGAAAATAAAAAGAGTTTTCAGATTTAAAATTTAGAAATTAGATTTAAGCTAGAATCGAGCTGTATTTTAGTTTCTATATTTTAGCTAGATTTTAGCTGAGACGAAATTGGAGTTTTAGGACTAGTCCAGCCAAGATTTGTGTTTAGTTAGATTCGAGATTTTGTTTTAGGCTAGAGTCTAGTCCTAGAGATGTTTTCCAGAAATGCATTAGATTAGTACGTGAGTTTTAGAACATAAAAAGAGGTTTTAAAAGAACATGATTTATTGAATTTTCCTCAAAAAAGATTTCTAGAATTTAAATAAGGGATTTATTTTGAGTTTTGGTTCCAGTGGGAACCCAAATTTGGAATTATAGAAGGATTTTCAGAAAAGTTTAAAGAAGCGTTGGAAAACCTAAAATTTAGTTATAAGTGTTTTCCACTGTATTTTCTTTGTAGATGCGTACTAGGTAACTTAAAAGTCACTCACGTATGTTTTACCTTGTTTTGTTTTTAGGTGCTCTTGAAGTGCAATCTAGTTCAGTGTTCAATGACAAGAGTCACTAGTCGCATACACAGGTTCTGGGTAGTTTTCAATTAAATTTCTTTTTAAGTGCTTTACTCCTAGCATAGTAACTTAGATTCCATAACGACCGTTTTGGGAGTGTTACACAACTACAGTCTCATCTTTAAAAAGGAAAACAAATCTTTGCGTTTCTAATGTCCCATGTTCCCTCTTTCATTGCCTACCAAAAAATACAAGTCCAATTGAATTAGGAAAACCTACATCATAATTAAATTAGAATAGATAGAAAATTTATAATCTAAGATTACGTTTAGTAACGATAATAGGTAAATTGATTATAGTAAAAAGTTAATTTTTTTGTTCAAAAAGTTATTTTTTATTTTTTCAAAAAATTACCTCCTATAATTTTCCATTTTCGTCTGCAACCACTTGGTCTAGTGGTGAAGTCTCTTTGTAGTTGTACGAGAGGTCAGAAGTTTGACTTCCACGGACATCATATATATTACATCACTTGTGGTGGTTTATCATAGCCAAGTGTTTGAGTGTAATATATATCAATTACCGTTTACAAAAAAAAAAAAAAAA
>JAMKQA010022682.1:0-45065 GCA_024699735.1 Posidonia australis
AGTCTGTGAAATATATAAGCAGTTATTTACTTCACGGTAGGGAGACAAATTAGTCCAAGAGTACTTCACCACTCTTCGTGCACTATTAAATGAGTTAGATGTTTACGATAGATATTACACGTCTTCGCCAATACCGTGAGGAGCTAGTGGTCGCAGTTCACCTTTCTAGCCTGAATCTCGATATCAGTTCGTAGATACGAGGACAGGTTTTGGAAGCAGATCGGGTTCCGGACCTCCTGACTACCTTTGGGAAGGTTCTCCGGATTTCTACAACCGTCACATCTACAGGGCCAAAGCCGTCAGTTATAGCCGTCACTAGGGGACGAGGTCGCGGTGATTCCCAAGGTGGAGGTCGCGGTAGGGGAGAGGCAAGTCGACGTCCCAAGTGTGCACATTACGGCCGACTGAGACACAGGATTGACAAGTATTGGGATATTATTGGTCAACCATAGGCCAACGCTACCACAGATCCCCATGCTGCCACCACTACCACAAAGGAGCCAAAGTTTACAGTTTCACAGGCTGACTACGAGCCACTTCAGCAGCTAAAGGTAATTGATTCTGCAACCACGGCTATCAAAGCTAGCACCTCAGATACTAGTGCCTTCCATGCATCTAAGGATCATTCCTGGATCATAGATTCAGGTGCCTCCACCCACATGTCAGATACACGAAGTTTATTTACTCGTCTATCGTAGTTGACTAAGCTTCAAACTGGCAGTTGCCGATGGCCGAATGTGTCCTATTTCTAGTGAAAGGGTAGTTCAAATCTCTTCACAACTATCACTTGATAAAGTCTTGTTTGTCCCTGATTTTCCTATGAACTTGTTGTCTATTAGTACAATTACAAAGCAGTTACACTATTACGTAACCTTTTTCCATTTTCATTGTACCGTTCAGGATTTGCAGACGAGAAGAAGGATTGGTTTGGACCGTGAGCGAGAAAATGAGGTGTACATGCTAATTCATGACGAGATACCTCAAGGATTAACCTCTATGACCGACGCTTCTACGTCTTCCTCCTTGTAGCATGCACGATTGGGTCACTCGTCTCATCAGAAACTCCAGCAAGCATTACCGTGGTGTTCAGTGTCGTAATTCCAGTGTGAGTCGTATCAGTTAGGGAAACATCATCATACTTCTTTTCAGAGGTCGCGTTTTGAGTCGAGTATGTCTGCTTTCCAGTTAATGCACTATGATATTTAGGAACCGTCTAAAGTTCAGTCTATGTCAAGTCATAGGTATTATGTAGTCTTTATTGATGATTTTTCTAGAGTCTCATGGGTATATTTACTCAAAGATCGTGGTCAAATCTATGATATACTTAAAAGTTTTTTTGCAAAAAATAAAGATTAAGTTTGAGATTATTCCAAAGAATTTACACACTGATAATGTACTTGAATTTGTTCAGAATACAATTGCTTCTCATTGAAGGTCATTAGGCATTATATACCAAGCTTCTTATCCACACACGTCACAACAGAATGAAGTTGTAGAACATAAACACAGATACATTCTAGATGTTACTTGTACTCTCATGGTTCATATGTAGGTTCCAAAGTAGTTGTGATCTGATACGGTGCTTACTGCAACCTATTTAATCAACAAGATGTCCTTTACACCTCTTGGTGGAGAAGTCCCACTTCATCGTCTTAAGCCTGAGTCTAGCCTGTTTAGTCTTCCTCCCAAAGTGTTTGGGTGTGTGACATTTGTTTAAAACCTCTTCTCTGGTTTGGACAAATTGTCTCCTAAGTCTATTAAGTGTGCCTTTGCAGAATACTCCAGGACTCAAAAGGGGTATGATTGTTTCCATCCCACCCACCAGACGATACTACAGTGTGTCTGCAGATGTCACTTTTTTGAGTCCATTCCGTACTACAGTGAGTCATCATCATCTGACATGTCCGTTGCCCTCCCAACGGTCGTTGACTTGCTCGAGCAGGATGTTCCGGAAGAAACCACCTTGCCAGCAAAGGGTCCTCCACCCTTGCGGGTATACAAGCATCACCAACGTGCTCCGGACGCACCTACTCCTGGACCATCCTCCTCTGCAGGTGCAAATCCAACCACCACTTCCCCAAAGCTCCCCATTGCCTTACGTAAAGGTACTCGTTCCTGTACTGCCCATCCTATCTCTAATTTTGTATCCTATGATTCTCTACACCCTCATTTTCGTAACTTTACCTTGTCTCTTGTCTCTCAGTCCATTCCCAAGAATCATCAAAAGGCACTATCTATCCCAAATTGGAAGGCAGCCATGGATGAAGAGATGGTAGTACTTACTAGCCGGGACACGTGGGAACTAGTAACTCACACAACTGGGGTTACAGTAGTCACCTGCAAATGGGTTTATACCATAAAGTACAAGACAAATGGTAGCATTAATAGATACAAAGTAAGACTGATAGTAAGGGGATTTACTCAGACTACGGGGTTAACTACGAGGAAACGTTTTTTCCAGTGGCTCGTCTCAACTCCATCAGGGTTCTTCTGTCTTTAGCACTAAATCATGCATAAGAGTTATACCAGTTGGATGTGAAAAATGACTTTTTCGTATGGAAACCTGACAGAACCTTTTCTGATGGTGCATTCTCTAGGATATGTTGCTCAAGGAGAGGATCGTGTGTGCAGACTCAAAAAGACGATTTATGGTCTAAAGTAGAGTCATAGAGCGTGGCTTGAAAAGTTCAGTCAAGTAGTTCTAGGGGGGATTCTAGAGATACGCAATGGACCATTCAATTTACTTCCGACAAACTGCTAGTAGGTGTGTGATCTTGGCAGTGTATATGGATGACATTCTGGTGACAACAGATAGTGATAGTCAGGGCATTACAGAGATAAAGGAACATCTTTATGCACATTTTGTCACCAAGGCTATGAGAAAGCCGCGGTACTTTCTTGAGATAGAGTTTGCTTATGTAAATAGCAAGATGACACTGTCACAGAGGAAGTACCTCCTAGATCTTCTACAGGAGACGGACCTTCTGGGGTATAAATCAAAGAGTACTTCCATTGAGCAGATACCAACCTTCTGGGACAACTCAGAATTGTTGGAGGATCCGCGCAAATACAGGAGGATGATTGGTAAACTCATCTACCTTACTGTGACTAGACTAGATATCTCTTATGCTGTTAGTCTCCTGATCAGTTCATGCATGAACCAAAGAAGGTACATTAGACTGGAGTTCTTCGTGTTCTGGCATATGTAAAAGGTGCTCCAAGGAAGGATCTAGTCTATAGGAAGAATAGTCATACCAGGATTGTAGCTTATTCAAATTCAAGATATGCAAGAGATCGAAAAGACAATAAATCTACTTCTGGGTTTTGCACATACGTGAGAGGCAACCTGGTTACGTGACACAGTAAGAAGTAAAATGTGGTATCGAAGTCTAGTGCTAAAGCTAAATATAGATTCATAACTCAAACTGCATGTGAGATAATATGAGTGAAGTCACTTCTAGAAAAACTCGAGTTTGAGGTTGAGATTCCTATGCCTATGAGATGATAATCAAGCAACTATATTCATTGCGAATAATCCTACATTTTATAAGCGAACAAAGCATATAAATGTGAACTTTCACTTTGTGAGGGACATGGTTATGAGAGAGGTGATATCTACTCCGTATACCCAATCACCTGAGCAGTTGATTAATATATTTACCAAGGGACTGACTGTTGGGATTTTTGAGTCTTTGTGTGATAAACTGAACATGATTGATATGTATACTCCAACTTGAGGTGGAGTATTAGAGTATTTTATTCCTAGTTAGAGTATGAGTCATTATATTCCTAATTAGAGTATCTTATATGGATTATTGTATTCCTAATAGGAAACGGGATATTGGATATCCATATAATTTAGAGGATCCAATATCCCTATATATATGTGTATATCATTAGCAATAAGATCTGATCTTCTTTTATCCTAGCAAGTAACACTTCGAGTACTCGCTTATGTTAAGAGTGTTATAGGAAAAAACAATATTTACAGAAGATATGGTCATTTACAGATTGAGACTTATTCTGATTCAAACTATGTACGTGACAGAGGAGATAGGAAGTCTATTTTAGGTTCATACACATACATTGAAGGGAAATTAGTTACATAGCATAGCAAGACGCAAAACATAATATCCAGGTCTGGTGCTGAGGTAAAATATCACTCTATAGTTCAGACTACATGTAAGATGATGTGGCTTAGATCTTTCTTGATCAAACTTAGTATCACCATTCAAACTCCTATGGTCATGCATTATGACAACCAAGCTACGATCTCTATAGGCAACAATCCTACTTTCCATGAGTGAATCCAATACATTAAGGTAGACTACTACTTTTTTTGTAACATGGTGATAAAGGAAGTGATCTCTACACCCTATACAAAGTCCTTGAAGCAGCTTACAAATATATTCACCAAAGGCTTCAGCAATGAAGTTTTTAAGACTCTGTATACTAAGTTGAGCATGATTGATATATATACTCCAGCTTAAGAGGGAGTGGTAGTAGTATATATTGGAATCTAGTTTTAGATTCATGAGTAAATGCATATCTGTTTATGTTAAGATATCCAATACTCATATATATACATATATGTATAATCTTATTTATCCATCAATAACACAAGATCATTATCCACCTTCACAAAGAAGATCTCATCAACAATGCCTTTCAAATTTGCAAAATACTCAATGACACTATACTTATCTTCCTTAATGAAAAAATCTTCTCGTACAATTCAAACACTTGAGATATATTTTTCTCTTGAGAACACAACTCCTTCACTGAATCCCATGTCGCTTTTGCAAAGTCCAAGAACAACACATTTGCACTAATAGACAACTCCGTGCCAACAACAAGCTAAGTCAAAACACAATAGTCATCTTGCTCCCAAGAAGTATAACTTGGATCCTTCTCATCTAGAGCCACAGATATAATGTACTTAAGGATGTAATTTTGTCCATTAAGCTTTATGGTAATAGTACCAAGTGAATTTTTGTTCTCCAAAGTGGTAACCATCACAACAGATGATAATAAAACAAAATAATAAATAGGGATAGCAAAAGAGCAACTACACAAATGTAAACAGCAAACATAAGCAGAAGAATCAACGCATCAGTGACATAATAAGACATCCCGACATTCATAGATGATGGTACATGGCATAAAAAGAAGAAAAACTTACACCACAATCGCCAAACCCTGCAAAGGTGTTAGAGTATGTAATATGGCTTATATGGTCTTAGTGGGTAATTGAATATCTATTTAGTGTTGGATAACCAATATCCTATATATATGTAAACACATGCTCAATATACAACAACTTATTTTCTTTCTCTCTAACTTGGTACCAGAGCCTTAAAAAAAACCCTAGCAAACACAGTAGCCACTACAGCCGCCAGACAACCTTCACCGGTCGTCACCACCATCACTGGTCGTCCGCCGCTCAACGTTGCCACTTCAGATTGTTAGGATCATTAAGCTTCATTAAAGGAAGTAAATAGTGATTTAATAAAAATATTTACAATATTAAAGTTTATTTAACAAATTTTAAGTTTTTAAGTAAATAACATGTAAGTTGAAGAATTTGGATATTAAACTAAAGCATACAAAGAAAGGGATAAGAGACAATGATATGCATAAGTAAAATTATAGTGATTCAGCCTCCTCGTCTTAGTCCACTCCTCGAGAACCCCTCGAGAATTTCACTAACTTGATCTTATTTCAGGCCAAGATCGTGTCGTACACTCTTGACGAATCCTTGCCAAGCTCCACAAAAATCGCAACTTCCTTCTCTCAATCCGGAGAAGAACTCACTCAATAAGGATGAAGATTACAACTCTTTTCTAGTCTCCTAAATACTTTCAGGCTACGTGGATGGATGGAAATGGAACACTCTTATCTTGGAAGTTTTTCTAATGAAATTGGAGTAGAATGCTTGGAAACTTGAGTAACTTGAAGCTCTATATAGGATAGGAAATATTCATCCTTGATAGGTGAAGAATTAAGGCCTATTTATAGGAAAACATGTATATAAGAATGTGTCTAACGTCTCTCTAACGTTCAGCAACAACTACTGATTCGGTGTGTCGAAATCAAAACGGTTGATCGAAATGTGCAACGGTCGAGCATTTCGGTATACCAAAAATAATTCGATATGCCGAAAAACTCTGATTCGGTATGCCAGTGAATTGCCGTTCTGGGTTTCCTTTTTGATTTTTCTAATTTGCATATATTTCGGTATACCGAGAAAATTCAGTATGTCGAAAATGTCCCTAGTCCTATAATAAATGTTTTTCAATGAATGATTGGTTTTAGAGCTAAGACAATTTTCCGTTGGCTCTATGTGAATATTTGGAAGATTATTACAAATTCTTAGGCACACGAATAAATAGAAAATTACATCAAAATAATTACAAATATTATTTAATTTTTCTTCTCCGTTTTCTTCATCTTGAATTCTTCTTGGTGGCACGTAGGTCTCTGTCTTCTTCAAATATCTTCCTTTTTATGCTTGAATCTTCGAAATTCTTCAATGGTCTTCTTTGTATATATGAACTATGAAATATTCTCATAAAGCACATTAGTCTTTTGTTATCCTCAAAATCAAGATATAGCTAATAAAGCCAGCACAGATCACATCAGCACCCTCTCTAGGTCATGTCAGCCTCTTCTCCACCCCTTTTCTCCCCAATTGTCGATGGCCACATCAGGCCAGGCCGTCAGACGACGTCAGTGATGTGCAGTCGTCGATGATGCCTTAGGTCCTCTCCTTTCTGTTTGAGAGGGTTGTCCAGCCCTTCTTGTGTGGTGTAGTGGCTGTGTTGGCCATGTTCTAAGCCTCTCCAAGCCTCCGATCTCCGTCGTACATGAATACGTCACATTCATACTGTGGCCATTGCTGATGACCAAACCTATCCTGTGTCTAAGGAAGGGGTAGTACATGCCTCTCCCCAATTACCACTTGAAAAATTCCTTTTTGTTCCAGATTTTCCTATAAATTTACTTTCCATTAACGCTATTACAAAACAATTAAACTGTTCAGTCACTTTCTTTCCCTTCCATTAAACTTTTCAGGATTTGCAGATAAAGAAGAGGATTGATTTGGACCGTGAACGCCGCAATGGAGTATATCTGCTAATTCGTTATGAGATACCTCTGTGATTACCTTCTGTGGCATCTGCTTCTGAGTCTTCATCCTTGTGGCATTACTGATTGGAACATCCCTCTCATCAGTAACTTTAGCAAGCATTACCTTGGCGATCTGTTTCTTCTTTTTAATGTGAGTCCTATCAGTTAGGAAAGCATCATCGAGCTTCCTTTAAAACGTTATGTCTTACATCTCCTACTACGAGTTTTAAGTTAGTCTATTGTGATGTCTAGGGTCCGTCTAGAGTTCCATCTGTGTCGAGACATAGGTACTATATTGTTTTTGTGGATGATTTCTCCCAAGTTTCATGGGTTTATTAGTTGAAAGATCGGAATCAAGTTTATGATGTACTTTGCAATTTTCTTAATGAAATAAAGAATCATTTTAGTGTTACTCCGAAATTTTTGAGAACTAACAATGCCCTTGAGTTTATGCAATTATCATTGTTCTTCCTTAGGTATTCCCCATCAGACCTCTTGGCCACATACCTTACAGCAGAACAAGGTGGCGGAACGCAAGCATTGACGTATTCAAAGGTGGACACCCAAACCGTCCAAATCGGTTAACCGAATCGAACCCAACCATTTTTAATGGTTCGGTTCGTTTTTTCAAATTTAGTGGTTTGATTTGTATATGGTTCGGTTTGTGGTTTCAAAGACAGTTTAACCAAACCAAAACGAAACCAATATAAACTATACATGTTAATATGTATATTAAATATTTAAAAGAATATAATTATGTATCATTTAGAACCATAGTTCGAATCATAGTCATTTTTATGTATCTTTTACTATGTTGTTTTTTTAACTAATTGTTATTGAAAGTCAAATAAAAACGTTTTGGTCATTCTTATGTATCTTTTACCAGGCTGTTTTATATTTAATTCTTACAGTCGATAAGCTTTACTACTGTCATTTTATCATAACATAATACATGAAAATTTCATATTACTAGGAATCGTGATTTTTATTTAAAATTTGCAGTATTAGATGTGGTTATTGTCATTTTATCTTATATCTAGTTATATCCTTTCATTTTTCACTATCAACATTTTATTCTTTTCTATATGTTTTATTAAATGGTTAAACCACAAACCGAGCTGAACCAAATCGATTTTGAATGATTCGATTTGGTTTGGTTTCAAAAGATAAAATGGTTCGATTCAGTTTGAAAATTGTTTAAACCGAATTGTATGGTTTGGTTTGTGGTTTTGTCTCAAACCGAACCATGCCCACCCTAAGCATATTCTTGATGTCACCAGTACTCTTATGGTCTATATGAATGTCCCGAAGCAGTTGTGGTCTGATGCGGTGCTTACAGCAACTTATCTCATCAACCGCATGCCCTCCACTCCTTTAAGGGGTGAAGTTACTATCCGTCGACTTAAACCTGAGTCTATATTGTTTAGCCTGACACCTAGAATTTTTGGGTGTGTGGCATTTGTTTAAGACCTTACCCCTGACTTGGACAAACTGTCTCCACACTCTCTCAAGTGTGTGTTTGTTGGATATTCAAGCACACAAAAGGAGTATCATTGTTTCCATCTTCCAACAAGACAATACTTTGTGTCTCCCGATGTCAGTTTCTTTGAGTCAGAACCATACTACAATGTCTCCCCTTCTTCAAGTATGTTTATTCCCATTCTTTCTGTAGTTGAGTTACAGGATGTTGACACTCAAGATACACCTACTTTACCATTAGTGGCTACTCGTCCTTTGCAGGTTTATCAACGATGACAGCATGCTCCAATGCCTCCTACCAACGAACCATCCTCCTCCGCTGATGCAGATCCATCCACTACATCCTCAAACTTGCCCATTGCACTTCGAAAAGGTAGTCCGTCTTCCACTGTACATCCTATTTCTCATTTTGTTTCATATGACTCCCTTCACCTCTGGTTTCATAGTTTTGCCATGTCTCTTGTTTCTCAAAACTATTCCCAGGTCCTATCAGGAGGAACTTTCCCTTCCTCACTGAAAGAACGCTATGGATGAGGAGATAGCTGCCATTACTAGTCGTAATACGTGGGAGTTAGTAGCCAGAACTGCTGGAGTTAAAGTGGTCTCTTGTAAGTAGATCTATACCATAAAATACAATGTAAATGGACACATTGATAGGTACAAAGCTAGACTAGTGGCTCGTGGTTTTACTCAGACATAGGGGATTGATTGCGAGGAGACTTTTTCTCCTATTGCTCGCCTAAATTCTATCAGGGTTATCCTTTCTCGCTCGGAATCACTCATGGGATCTTTGTCAGTTGGATGTCGAGAATGCCTTTCTCTATAATAATCTGACTGAGTCTGTTCTAATGGAGTAGCCTCCAGGATATGCTGCTCAGGAGGAGGATCGTGTGTGTAGACTCAAGAAAGCAATTTATGACCTCAAACAAAGTCCCAGAGCCTAGTTTGTGAAGTTGAGTCAAGTTGTTCTTGCTAGGAGATTTTAGCAGTGTATAGTAAACCACTTAGTTTTTCACAGGCGCACAGATCATGGATGTGTTATCCTGACTGTTTATGTGAATGATATATTAGTGACAAGCAGTGATATACAGGGTATTGAGGAAGTTAAAGTCCATCTTCGTAGTCATTTTGTGACGAAAGACATGGAAAAACCTCGTTACTTCCTTAGGATAGAGTTTGCCTATGCACACGGTAAAATGGCATTGTCACAGAGGAAGTATGTATTGAGTCTTCTACAAGAGACAAGTCTCTTAGGATGCAAACCAGAGAGCACCCCTATTGAGCAAACACCAGCCTTCTGAGATAGTAGTTCAGAACTACTTGAGGATCTTGGTCAGTACAGGAAACTGATTGGGAAGCTTATCTACTTGACTATGACACGGCCAAACATTTCATATGTTGTCAGCCTACTAAGTCAATTCATGCATAAGCCTAGGAAAGTGCACTGGATGGGTTTCCTTCGTGTTCTCTCTTATGTGAAAGGTGTCCTAGGAAAAGGTCTGGCTTACAAGAATAATGGTCACATCAGAATTATGACATAATCAGATTCAGGGTATGCAAGTGACAGGAGAAACAGAAAATCCACATCTGATTTCTGTACATATGTGGGAGGAAATTTGATCATATAACGCAATAAAAAGCAAAATATAGTATCAATATCCAGTGCAAAGGTAGAATACAGATCCATAACCCAGACAACATGTGAAATGATGTGGGTAAAATCTTTATTAGAGCAGCTTGGGTTTGGTATTAACACACCTATGTCTATGAGGTGTGATAATTAAGCTACTATTTTCATTAAAAATAATCCCATCTTCCATTAACGAACAAAGCACATTGAGGTGGATTGTCACTTTGTGAGAGACATGGCCATAGAAGGAATCATCTCTACTCCTTATACTCCATCTTGAGATCAACTGGTTGATATCTTCACAAAGGGTCTAAATGTTGGGGTATTTGAGCCTTCATGTAACAAGCTGGGAATGATTAATATATATGTTCCAGCTTGAGAGGGAGTGTTAGAGTATGTTATGTGGCTTATATGGTCTTAGTGGGTAATTAGATATCCATTTAGTGTTGGATAACCAATACCTAATATATATGTAAACACATGCTTAATAGACAACAACTTATTTTCTTTCTCTCAACTAAAAGAAAGGGAAAAAAGGACTACTAGGGCAATCAACCCTTCTCCTTGCTGTAGGAGAGATTGTCGCCTCTCCCTAAGGGTGCTAAAGCCTAATAAGGGACTTGGTGTTGTTTGTCGATAGTCTATAAGCCACCGAATTCCACTAACCAACGATCTGTAGGCTATTACAGGCCACCGCCAGCTTGTGAAGGGTGAGGAAAAGGCACCAGCGGTTGCCAGCAGCCTAGAGCACGTCGGAAAGATCATCGAAGGTGGTAGGTTAAGGCATCAACCTTGCTCTAATTCCGTGTGAAAGACGGGAGAGGAAGTTATTATTGCTAACCTTAATCTCTCTTAAATAAAGATTGGGTAAAAGGGTACATAAATAAATATCCACATAACATAATACTACATAGTACGTCTAACAATTACTAATTAGATTAATTGTTCTAGTTTACTAAATGTGTTTGATATAGTAATCGTAATTAAGAATAATAAAAAAAACTTAAAGTAAAAATATAGAATCTAAGGGCAAATCAGAAAGACGAAAAATATTAAAAAAATATGATTTTCAGAATTTTTTACCCATGATATTATATAATATAAATATAATTATGCACTGATATATCTGTTTTAAACTCAATCCCTAAATAACATTGGAGATATACAAAAATGGCAAGATAACATAAAATATGATGAGAAATGAGATTAAGACAATAAATGCAACACTTAACATCAAACCATTATCAATATAAAACACACATTAACAACTACATAAACAACAATAGCAAAAACAATAAGTCCAAAACAAAATAAAAGAGAATAACAATGTCTTAGACTTAGTCAATACTGAAGAACACTGAAGAAAGAACAAATGAAAATATACCTGTGCATTGAAATGCCCAGCTTAATGATGGCACCTATGTGTCACCTTACAGGCACCTTAATAGCTATGGTCGAAAACATGTTTAAACCACCAAATAAATTCAATATTGGCATCTCTCATATAAGTTACTAAGTTTCAGATAATCACAAAAAACTTAACATAATTTTATCCATAGAGATTGCATCATATAAAAGCCTATTTTAAAACCAGTGGAAGTGTTTGTCATTATTCTTCTATGACCTTTATGTACACCAAGCCATCACATTCAATAAATCTAGAATTTGGGTTAAAAAAAGCCATGGGATGTCACTTGAAATTACTATCACTTGCAATGAATTTGTGTAGCTCTAGAATTTTGAGTAAATTATGCAAATTAATCGACATCTTAAAGCAATGCTTCCATGAGTCATATGCTTTTGACATCAATTTTGTTAACCATCCTTCCACATGAATTATGAAATCCCTCGTTAAAATTGTCACTTGATACTCAGAAAAAGGCTTACAATCAATAAAACTACAACTACACATTCATATCAGAAGGTTTCATGGAATTCTTTGGCCCCATTTGATATGCTGAATAAAAAAAGTAGGAATAAATGGAAAGTGATATTAGTATTTTAATAATATTATTATTCAATTTGGAAGTGATTTTCTTTCAAAGGTAAATAAATGTACATGGGAAGATAATCTAATTTAAGTGAAAAATAAAATAAGTATTAAAATAAGTATTAGAATAAGTAGAAAATATGTAAATTAATAATAATCTACTTGATTATCAAGATATATATTTGATTTAAAGCATGCATACAGCATATTATATATATATTAATTTTTAAATAAAAATAAAATACTGTATACATATGTATCAGAATAACTTAGCAAAATAACTTTATTCCACCTTTCCCATGGAATAATTCTAAGTTTATTTCGATTTTTAGACACCCAAATGGAATACCTATTTTTAAGTTATTCCAGGTATTATTTCTCGAACCAAGGAGGAGGGACTTAAGGACAAATAATACAATAGACATGCTTTAATCGCCCCTTGTTTGTTTGGTCACATGCTAAAAAAGCACAAAGGAAATTTCTTGAAAACAAATATAAAACCAGTAATAATTTGTTGGAAAATATTCAAAAAAATTGACCTTACTACTTAACAAAGTACAAAGATATGGTATATCAAACTCTTGCATGGTAGTGCACCATAGGCATGACATCGTGATGATATTGTGTGACACAATGCCTTAGTTTTTGTTTGTAGAGGTGATACTTTATACAGTACTGTTGTATCTTATAACAATAAATTGAGACGATAAGACATGTAACCTAGAGTATCTTACATACTACACGGTGACAAGAGTATAGGAAAAACTACATATCATAATCATTATTCAAAAAATTGCCTATGTCAATCCTTAACAATGACGCAATCAAATAAAATGAGAAAAAACTTGTGAAGCTGTGTGCAGATGCAAAAGACGACAACATAAGTCTATAGAAAGGTTTAGATAGACGATCAAGAGTACGAAAAGGTCCCAACTTAAAATGAACTTCACTTATTCGAGCTCAAGAGGCTTGAAACCCTCGTGCCCCCGACGTTCTTCTGGCACTCACCGCGCTCTGTTGCACAAGGCGACCGCCTTCGATTGGCTGGCTTTTAAGAGCCGCCTGGTCGAAGAAGACTCTTCCAACGATGAGGTTTTCCGTCCCCTTCCAATCAGGCAGGCCAAAACTTCTTCTTCTACCTCTTCTTCCTACGCCCAGGTATGTGCCTCAGGGAAGCGTCGCCCTTCTTGGACCTCTTCTTGTGTTACTTCCCCTCATCCTCCACCAGGTTCCTTCTCGGATCCCATGGGTGGCGAGGAGCGTTTAAGGGTTTTAGATGTGCTTGGCCCGATCTAGGCCGATTTGTGTTGTTTCACTATACATCTGATTTTTTGATATGCTTTGGGCCGTCCCCGAGACAGCGACGGGATTTAGTGTTTGATATGCTTTTTTTACCATCTTGCTTGTCTTCTTGTTGGTGGCACTCTCTTACCGGATGTGTTTTAGCAACGGTTCTGGATTTTGATATTAATATGCTTAGATCTAATTCTTCTACATATGTTTATCCGTATCACGCCTCTATGATTGATTCTTGTTCCGAGCAGTATATTTTTCCTGCTTCTAGCAGACCCCCCTTTTGCGATTTTGAGTGGAAGGAGAAGAGAAGCTCTGTTCCTTCCCTCTTTGACTTTTCAGACACATATCATTGTCTGAGATTGCCCAGGGATAGCAATCTTCCCCCTCCCCCGACTGTTCTCCGGTCGGTACTGCCCCCGTCGATGGTGATGGTCCTTGGTTCGACCGTCGACCGTCCGCACAGTGTTTCCCCTCCCAGCCGATGGACTTCCATAGGGGCAGGCTCCCGAGGTTTTGACAACGGTGTCAGGATGTCAGACACCTCCTCGTCTTCTGTGTGGTCTTATACGAGTTATAAGCCACCTGTTTTATTAAGCCAACATGCATTTAATCAGACTTCTCTCAGTTAATCACGCGATGTTTATCCGTATCACGCCTCTATGATTGATTCTTGTTCCGAACAGTATATTTTTTCTGCTTCTAACAAACCCCCCTTTTGCGATTTTGAGTGGAAGGAGAAAAGAAGCTTTGTTCCTTCCATCTTTGACTTTTCAGACACATATCATTGTCTGAGATTGCTCAGGGATAGCAATCTTCCCCCTCCCCCGACAGTTCTCCGGTCGGTACTGTCCCCATCGATGGCGATGGTCCTTGGTTCGACCGTCGACCGTCCACACAGCGTTTCCCCTCCCGACCGATGGACTTCCTTAGGGGCGGGCTCCCGAGGTTCTGACGACGGTGTCAGGATGTCAAACACCTCCTTGTCTTCTATGTGGTCTTATACGAGTTATAAGCCACCTGTTTTATTAAGCCAACATGCATTTAATTAGACTTCTCTTTTAGTTAATCATGTGATGCTTAACGCTTCTAATATTATCGCTAGAGTCGATTACTTGACTTCTCTTTTGTCGTGCACGCCTAACCACCCTCTGGTCGATTGCGCAGTCTCTGACATTAATGCATGCAGTCTTTTTCTCTCTCACGTTTCAAATCCACCATCTCCTACATATTTATTACCAAAGGACACTCCCCCACACCTCTCCTGTTAGTGGGGTTTCGTGTATTTCGGACAAAATCCCTGACACCGAGATCTCCTCTGACATATGTAATCATCATAATCCTTCCTCTCCCGCCCCTTCCCTTTTCGTAAGATGCTCCATTTATGACATAAACAGATTTTCTCTTCTATCTTCTCCTGTTCATCCCCCTACAACAGGCCTCCCCCGTTACTCAGAGGTTGATACTAGACATTGTTCAACTCCCTCTCTCTTCTCTACGAGAGACTGGCAGGTGGTTACAAGGAAAAAGCTCTTCTCCCCGTGGGTAAGTTTCTGTCGTGCATCTGGCAAGTGCTTTACCTATTGTCTTCAGGGTCATCAGGCTAAGAATTGTAAATTTGTTGGGTCATGTTTTAAATGCAAATCATCTTTTCACTCAGTTGCTATCTGCAAATTTTTCTAGGCCCCTTAAGTCTCCTCCCCACAGCCTCCCGACATGGCTAGCCTCTCGCCACATTTCCCAACCATATTACCTACTTCTGCAGCAATCTGTGACCACTTCCTAATTCTCTCTCGGAGTGCCATTGTCACCTCCCACTCCTCCCAACTTACTAAGGATTCCTTAGCAGAACATATTAGGACCTACTGGCCCTGCTCTTTCGAGGTTGAGGTGCAAGTTTTTTCTCCTGGAAAATTCCTGTTAGTTTTTCCCTCGTCCAAGATCAGAAATGATTATCTAAACCACTTTAAAGCATCCCTACAAACGATCTCCGCTTCCTTCATTCCCTGGTCCTGAACTTCAACAAGGTGCTGACTTTGAAGGAAGAAGGGGTATGGCTCAGGCTTGAGGGTATTCCTCACCACCTTTGAAATATAGACGTCTTTCATCACATGATCTCTGGTTTCGCGGAGCTTCTTGAAGTGGATTTATCTGTGGACTCTGCTAAATTCCTGAGCTACTCTAGAGTCAGAGTGAAGGTTCATCCAGGAAAAGACATTCCCGACTGTCGCTTCTTTACCTTTGGCAACTATGTTTACCCCATTAAATATCTGAGAAACTGAGACTTATGTGCCTATGTACTATCCCAAATCCTACACCCACTGGTCCCTTCCCTACTTGACCTACTAATGCTACTCCCTCTGCATTTGATTCTACTGGTCTTCACCCTAACTGTAAATCCTTTAAGACTAATAAAGGTTGGAGAGGTGACAAGGGAAATAAGAATTCTAGGGGTGGCAAAAATATTTGGACAAGACCCATCAGCTCTGCCTCCCACCGTTCAATAACTTCTGCAGGCATTTTACCTACACCCCCCTCTGTCTCGGAGGCGATCCATGACTTTCCAGTCCACCCATACTCTCACTCCCCCTCAACTGAGCTTCTACATATTGGCGATGAAACATCCAAGTTTGTAGAAGCAAAAATCAAGACACGAAATCTATTCATGGCTAAATTTAAGAAGATCCTTGCTGTCTACGACTGTCTGGAGAAAGATGACCTGAGTGGTCCTTCTGAAGTTGCTTCAGAGACCCAGCCACCAACTCCCATCCACACCCCAGGTAAAACTGATGTTCCTGTTTATTCAACTGCTATGCTAGACTCTGATCCACCTCTAAATAGGTCTATATCATCAGATTCTTCTTCTGTTGGTAATGATGATAGCACTAGTAATCTCCTGAATGATACTCTTAATTGGGAGCCCTATCATCAGCTCATTACTTTTTACAGTAATTTAGGTATTTCCTGAAAATCCACAGTTGAGGTTAAAAACTTTCTTAATTCTATTAAAGTGGAGAAGGGTCTGCCACATATTGATTTAAATAAAAATGCCAACTTCGTTGAGAACCTAGCTTCTCTTTTTCTTTCTCCTCCTAATTAATGATCATGTCAGCAAGGAATATAAGAGGATTGGATTCCAATGGCCAAAAACGTGCTATTAGTAACTTTGTTAAAACTAATAGATGCCATATCATTATAATTAGTGAAACAAAATTAGAGACTTTTTCCCCCTATGCTCTTAGACTATTAGGAGGACGTTTATTAAACTAATGGTCCTTTATTCCTTCCCTGGGGGCCTCAGAGGGACTCCTCATTGGGTGGAATGATAGATTTTTAAAACTGTTGAATACTATCCCTACCACACACTGCCTTTCCATAAATTTCACAAGCCTTTTAGATGGACTTGATTGATTGCTCACAGGGGTACATGAACCCTGCGATCCCATTCTGAAAAATGAATTCCTTGAGGAATTAGACTTTTTAAGCAAAAAGGTGAACTCCACGTGGGCCATTGGGGGGAGCTTCAATCTCCTTAGATAATCACATAAACACTCCACCAGACATAGCATTACTTCTGACATGAGACAATTCAATGTTTTCATTGATAGTCACTTCCTTGTGGACTTCTCTCCTAATAATTCTAAGTACACTTAGTCAAACTTGCAAGCTCAACCTACCATGGTTAAATTAGACAGATTCCTTGTCTTTATTGATTGGACAAATACTTTCCCCAATTCTTTCTGTCTGGGCTAGATCAGGGTAGTTTCTGACCAGATACTCATCTCTATTAACACCATTCCTTTAGATTGGGATCCTACCTCATTTAAATTTTACAAATCCTGACTTCACTTTGAGGGATTTATCACTCTCATTGAATCTTCTTGGTACAAATTCCTCAATATCTATACTTCATCCTCTCCTGTAACTAAATTTACATACAGGCTCAAATAGCTAAAGAAACAGATTATATGCTGGATTAGGCCAGTGAGAAAGGTTAGATGTAACAGACAACTCTCCATTGAATCCCAAATTGCCCATATAGACTCATTAGTTGAATCTCAACAGTTAAATGCAACCACCCTGTCTGAGAAAAGAAACCTTTTGTCTGAACATTTCTCTCTGCTCCAAGAATAAGAACAATATTGGAAGCAAAAGTCAGGAATACAATGACTTAAAGAAGGAGATTTAAACACATCTTTCTTTCATAATGTGGTTAAAAGTAGAAGAAGAACCAATGCTATTCACTCTCTGAAGATAAGGGACATTACTTTTTCCCCTACCACTATCTCCAAGGAACTAGAGGAGTACTTCACCAGACAATTTAATAAACCTACTAGAACCAGTCCTAAACTGAATTGGGACACCTTAATCCCGACTAAAATTCAGAACCCCTTAGCCTTAGAAGGTGCTTTCTCCTTAGAAGAAATTCACAATAATATGATGTTTTTGCCTGGAGACAAAGTCCTTAATGGCTTTCCAATCTATTTTTTCCAACATTTCTGAGATATTCTCAAATTAAATATCCTTAAGGTTTTCAATCATCTGCATTCTTCCACAGATACAGACTATCTTCAACCTATTAATCAAACTTTCATCACACAAATCCTTAAATTGGAAGGAACACAATGCATAAAAGACTTCAGACTGATCTATCAGTCTGGTGAACAGTTTATATAAAATAATTACAAAACATTAGCTTCCAAGTTCTCCCCTGTCCTTGACAATATCATTGACAACTCTCAATGTGCCTTCATCCTATGGAGATACATTGAGGATTGCTTCCTAGTAGCCCAAGAAACATTACATTTCATGAAAATGACTGGTATCCCTAGATATCTTCTAAAATTGGATTTCGTGAAAGCCTTTGATAATGTAAACTGGGACTTTTTATTGGATTCTCTTTCTAGTTTAGGTTGTGAACCTAAATGGATTAATTGGATGAAGATGTGCATTACACATGCAAGATTCTCCATCTTACTTAATGACTCTCCTAAATGATTCTTCCCTGCCACAAATGGTTTAAGACAAGGTGACCGTTTGTCACCTCTCCTTTTCATTATAGTCACATATCCTGAATAAAATGATTTCTCTTGCTATGGAATCCTAATATAGTGAACATTCAGTATGCATATGACACTACCTTATTCCTGTCTGCAAGTGAGAACAACATAATTAACATTAAAAGGATTCTGTGTTGCTTTCAGTATTGCTCTGGTCTGAAAATCAACTTCCATAAGTCCTCTCTTACTGGCATGGGTATCTCAAATGAACTCATTACCAGATCATCCTAAATATTGGGCTACAACACTTCTCTTCTCCCTATAAAATACCTGAGACTTCCCCTTCACTTTAGGAGGGCAAGCTTCACTGACTAGTCTCCAATAATTGAAAAAATTTATAAAAAACTTTCTCTTTGGAAGGCAAAACAATTATCTTTAGGAGGAAGATTAACTCTGATTAACTTTGTACTCTCAGTCATTCCCACCTATTATTTATCTATGCTACACCTCCCTGCAAAGGTAGAAAAAGCCATTGATAAACTTAAATCCAGATTTCTTTGGAAATGCTACTCTTCCTCTTCCTCTATTGGTCATTTGGTTAAATAGGATATACTTTGCAGACCAAAGCATCATAAAGGATGGGGAATTATCAATATTAAAAACTTTAATCTGGCTCTTAAATCTAAGTTGCTTTGGCAGTTACTTTCCAACACTTGTTCTCTTAAGTGGAAAGAAATCATAAAAGTTAGATATTTTGCTAGTAACTCGCCAGGGACTCTCTTAAACACATCATCAGGTAGATCCTCACCTTTATGGCAGTAATTGAAAGTTTGTTTCAATTTGGTCAATAGCTTCACTAACTTAAGTCTAGAATGGTAGCAGCACCATATTCTGCGAAAGTAGATGGTGGAATGGGAAAAGACTTAAAAACTAACTTCCAGATCTTTTCCAATTGACTAAATATAAAAAGGCCTCGCTTGTAAAAACAATTGAGATCTTTAGGGTCGAATTTGACAAATTATTTGCTGACTCTCTGTCACTAGCCAACATTAGAAATATTCAAGCACAAGCTGATCTTCTTTCAGATATTTTATCTTAACCTGAATTTACATCTTGAGGATGACATCTTACACTGGAATCTCTCATATCATATTTACTCAGTGAAATCCTGTTACAATATTATCACTAATGGTGGCCTCAGATTTCAATATCATGAACCAATTTGGTGTAACTGAGTCTCTCTGAAAGTAAAACTTTTCTCTTGGCAAGTACTTTTTGACAAAGTCTTGACTAAGGTAAATCTCTGCAAAAGAGGCTAAGTTGGTCCTGAAGAATGTATTTTTTGTAGAGCACACAAAGAAACACTTACTCATTTATTCATTTATTGTCCTTACTCTATTACCATTTGGAGTGCATTTATAAAGGGATCTCTTTACACTGCAGTGTTTTCCATTACTGATCTATTTACACTTACTCTCCCTCTCAAACTTGAGCTGCCTACCAAAGACTGCTATACTCTGATTCAAATCATTTTATGGACTATTTGGAAGGAAAGAAATAACCACATCTTTAGAGGGGACTGCAAAGGTCTTAACTTGCTTATAAATGAAATTTTTTCTCTTATTCATGGCTAGATAGATTCTCTAGTTTCAGATTTTGATAAAGATGAGGCGTTCTGCTCAATCAACTCCTTCCAGCAATCCCACGATTCCGAGCTTACCACCACAGTAAATCTTAGCAATAGGATTTTGGATTCTCACCACAGACCTTCTCGGCTCCTGTGGATAATAATCTGATTAATGATTTACTCCCTGTTAGTCGTTATTTACAATTTTTTTGGGATACTATTACTTTTTCTGATGGCCTGTGTTGGCTGATGTAATTTTTTGGATTGGAAGTTCAACTTCAGAGGAATGTATTATCAAACAATCTTGTACTGTTTTTGATCTCCCTAAGTCTGTGTGTCCGAGGGACTTATCTATAATAGTTTGCCATTAACAAAAAAAAAAGGTTTAGATAGCATACCCAGTGTGGAATTTTGTGGTACATGAGTTCTTCGGCAAAAGGATATAAATACTCTTTGTACTGAGCAATATAAGTCGCAACATGACAATAGGAGTTTGCACGAGAGGATAGAGAAAAATAATCTGCCGCATTTACTATATTAATACCATTTGGAAAAGTTCCCTGCCTTCCAATGTTCTCCTGAAAAGCAGCTGCAGCTGCCCTTCTGCAATTGACCTGCAGATCATTTGAAGAATTATACTTTCAGCTGTAACCAAGAAAATCAAAATAAGCAATGATTGATTTTTTACAACATTAGCCAAGATAATCCAAATTAAGAGATGAATGTCGTACAAAAATTACACACCTCACGGTCATAACAAGCAACTGTTAAAAGGTGTGGTGAGAGTTGTTCCAGTGTTGCTTTCATATCAGAGTGGGAGTATGCACGACCAAATGCCCAGCACACATAAGCAGCAGCATCTCGCACATGAGATCCAACACTGTGTGGACCTCTTCTTATGTCATAATGCAATGCCTGTTAAATAAGTTCACAGACATGAAAACTTCCATCTGATGCTATTTTAGGAAAAATAACCAACACATGATAACTTTATTTGATGTTTAAGTTGCTAAGAATAAGATATAATGATATTGTGTTTAAAAACAGATTTAACAAACAAAGCCAAAAGTGGATATATGGGATCAATAGACATTCAGTAAGAATTGACTAAGAAATCTAAGCACTCAATGTCTCTAATGAGTTCACTCATTTTTCAACATTATTTACAATGTCTTTGGACATAAGATAATTATATAGAAATATTACGTATGTTTTTGTAGTTTTTTTATTTGCATGAAAGGGTGGGATCATGTTTATGTAGTTATTCTAAATATTCTAAAACATTTATTGTGCTAAGCATATCTTATTTTAAAGTTCTAAGTTAAAGTTAAAGATTTTGAGTAGGCTTCCAGCAACTTCTTTATTCTGCCATGTTTCTACAGATGTGTCCATTTATGTCAAACATACATGCTACTTCGAAAGGAACAAAGCCTGACCTGAAGCAACTTAGTTCCCTTTGAAGTCCACAGGATGTAGGGGAACAGGGGCAATGTTTTGATACTGTAACATCTCAAAACCATGCTCCACCAATAATTCCCTGGGTGGACAGGCTTCCTTCCAATAGACAAAGGGCAGCATGACAATCAGTGCCTCTGCAAGACCACGACAAAAATAATCCTACACTTGTTTGCAAAATTACTTCAACCAAAATATTTCAAGCACCTTAGTTGCTCATTCCTTCCACTTATGAGACAGAATTTCAACTCCCTTGTGCCTACATTTATAAGAGGAAATTGCACATAAATCTAAGCAATAGGACAAGCATCCACACGAGATGATCCCAGTATCCCATAAGCCCCCACCTTCCTCATCTCCACTCCAAAGAGGAATATCTGTTCTTACCAAACTGGCACTTTCAAGCCCAGCCTTCTGCCAATGTACTCGTCTTGTGTAACGAGTTTGTCCATAGATGAAACCCACTTACAAGAGGCATCTCTTTCCAGCAATTATCACTTATTTGAGATATAAAAACCCATAGGCTTTACCAATCTGATCTTGTTTGTGATTTCAAAGCACATGAATGGTCTTTCTTAAAGTCCTAAATCCCAAAGAATTCCTATGGTATGTAAACTTTAAAAATAACTGAACTCTTATATTGTTTGCATAACTTCACTCATCTTTTCCCCTCACTAATAAGAAAAATGTTTGAAATGGAACACAAAAAAGCATCACATGTTAGGTTCCCCCTTGTCTAGGATTCCTAATTCCTTTATTCCTTTCACCCATGGAAGGTGACCTGAAACCTCAAGATGCAAGTAAAAACACATTATTTATCTTGGTTGGACTGGATATATTGGCTCCTAAGTGAAAATTTTGAACAACGAAAGCTACACTAACTAGCAGGTTTTGTCTGAAATCTTCAATAATCTTACCCTGGAAAACACATGATTTGGAGCTTGCAAGCATATCCATCCAATACTTGTACTATGAGAAAGGTTTCTGGGCAGTAATCATTGTGTTTTGTCCCTAACAAGTTCATGGGATAACTCAAGCTCCATAGGAACAAATGATGTGGGTGGAAGATACAGCACCCACAAGCAAGACGGGAACTGTAGCATCTTTTAGGACAAAGTCCACCTGATCAAAGATAGAGGTATAAGTTTTGAACATAAGGTGAAGCTGGATCTCAGTGTTATAGACAGACTTGTGAAAGTCCAACTATCATGAATGAAAGATTTTCATCCATAATAGTTGGACTTTCACCACCAACATTGCCTGGAGTAATGAAAAAACTTTCAAAATTAGGAAAAAGGAAAATAATATGTGTAATAAAAGGCAACATCAAACTATCAAACCATCAAAGAAAACATATTGAGCTAATAAAATAATAAAACTAGACTCTAAAATAAGAATCTAAACTAAATAATATTATTTTCAGCCTGTTTACTGGCCATTACAAGCTCATTTGCATGGGTGACACAGGCATACACAGTTGTTTAGGCCTTTTCCGAGTAACTACCTATGTAAGGCCTAAACAACACGGACAGCCTCCAAAAACATGTAGACAGTATCTAAATGGCTGCATCATCCATTTTTTAGAATAGGGCTTCTGAGTTAGGCACTACCTTCACTATCACAGGAACAGCTTTAGGAAGGGTAGCAGGTAGCAGCAATCCTCTACGAGCTAGTTCTGCAATAGCCAAACAGCCTCCATGCCATGAACCATCACCCTTAATGTGATAAAATGTTAAAGTTAGAGCTTAGCTATCATCAGATATGAGATCCAATTATATATCTGAAGAAGCATAGAAGCACTGCGGACACTTTATCTGAATCGTGATTTGTGAAATTTGGATGATAAAACCATGATAGGTATTCAATCAGAAAAATTCAAAATCAAATCAGATTAGCTGTGAAAGCAAACCTCGCCAGGTGAAAAGAGCTCCAATATAGATAAAAATATATCTTCTAGTAGAGATGAAGTTAATCGTGCAGTTATGCGTCCAATACCTTTAGCTGCAGACCAGCGGACGACAGTGTCCTGCAATAGTACAAGAAAAACAATAATCAAAAGGAAAGTAATGCATTTTTTTGGCTAAGCTGAGAATGCTTAAAAGGGAAATAAGGGAAGTCAAGCTGAAATCCACCATGAAAGTAAACAACAGTTACAACACCAAACCAGATTCCGAAAAGGATCAGACCCAAGGAGCCCCTGACAAAATCCAATAAATGACAACTATATCCCACTATGCTGACCAGGCCACATGAAACTGTTTTTCCTTTAGGTTCATCTGAGCCCAAGGTTACGGTACAGTTATACTGTGCATGCCTCTTACACTAGTACTGATTACATAATTTCAGGTTTTCTCAAATGATTTCAGTTCCTCCACGTTACAATCAACTAATCCTTACCTCTAGATGCATATGACTTCGTAGTTCACAAGAAAAGACAACTAAGGCCGTGCTCTCCCCTTATTTTCAATTGGTGTTACCCCCATAATCGTAATCTTCAATAAATGCATTCACTTGAAATCTATCATAAAATTGTGCTACCCATGACCCTTCTCCTTTTCAGCTAGATGAACAAGTGAGAGATGGTTCTTGAAAAATAAGTGTGAACAAATGAACCATCAATAGATTCACCATAAACTATAGGTTTCTCACCTATAGTGTCGGTTAGAATAGTTCAACATTGAAAAAGTGAGAACTGTGATTTGTGATTATATATAGATGGACTCCTCCACTCATTACCAATCAGTTTTGAATTGGATGTCTATTTCAACATAGTATCAAAGCCAAAAGAGACTCAAACAGGCCTAAATCCACACACATCTACCTATGTTTAAAAGAAACACTTGTTAGACCTAAAATAGGCCACAAGTGAAAGAAAGTGTTGGAATAGTCCCACATTTAAAAAGTGAGGACTGCGACTTGTGATTATATATAAATAGATCCCCCCACTTATTGCAAATTGATTTTGAGCTAGATGTCCATATTTCAACCGTGTCTGAAATGCACTCAAAATTTATTCATAAGAAGATGAGTGGCAGGCTGCTTCTAAATCACCTTACATCTCAATGTCTGGTTCATCATACCCTTCAGTCTTTCCAACATCACTAGCACCTTGGTCAAGGTCAATAAGCAGCCTTGCACCAATTCATGATGAAGTTTTCATAGTCTACGTCAAAGACACGGTGATTTATACTCTATCATAGGAAGAGAATGAATCATCTTCTACCTATACTCAAGACAACTCTACTGAAAAAAGGAAAATAGAAGTTGGCAAGTATCTCATTCCGTTATCAGTTTCATGATCTTGCCACTTTTATAACAATTTGGTTTATGGATTGAGCTCCTCCATTCCTGCATGGCTACACACTTGATCCATGAAGGGGAAAAAATTTTCAATAGCCCACGATCTTCTGGGAGACGAAAACAAAATATGACAAAAATCCACATTCACATTATCCAAATTTTATAAACCATTTGACATTGTTCAAGATACGTTGAGCATTGATATTGCTGAAGCTCCAAGGTATGAAAGCCTCTTGTTGCCTTCTCCAGTAAGAAACTCAACAACATTAAACAAAGATACACCATGTATGACAAGGAAGTTTATATTGACATGCAAGTGTCTGCAACACTATCTACTACCTTATCACCTCTGGACTTCATTTTATATTTCAACCATTACTCTTTGAGGTAATTGAACTCTCAAAAGAAGAAGAGTGATATGCATGTTGATTGGATTGCGTTCCTTCAAGAATGTGCACCTTCGTTAAAACATAACATCAATATTGAGAATAACCAACAAATGCTCGAGTCGATGTGACATCATGTTGAATTCCAAATGTGTCCATTACATTGGTTTCGAGGCTCAATCAATTTGCCATTCTTGCTATCCTGGCTTTTGTAGCATCCATTAAAGCTCATGACGACCAATAGCAGTGATCTATTTGACTATGAGGCTTTGAGGTAAATATTGTTTTCATAGCTCACAGCTACACATTTTGTCTACTACTTTGAGAGACTTCTTTCTTTGAGAATTATTCAAGGGTGGATTGCTAGAATTTAGGAAGGATGAGACCAATTCTGTTGGCCTTCCATAGCTTTAGATGGGAACTTTTCACAAGGCATGTGTTAGGACATACAGCCTCAACTATAATAAAAGAATCATTAGAGTGTTTTAATTGACATTGAGCATTTCTTTTATTAGGATATCACTCTATATGTTGCTCATTGTGGCAATATATTTTGGATGGCATAAAAGAAAAGATGGTTGTGCATGCTTAGATTAGTAGGCATGACGTTATCGGCCTCCATAGATTCTTTCTATTTGTTTCCTTTAGTTTTCATCCTTTCACGTAGTTCATGCCTTTCTTACTTTAATAATGAAAGGGAAATCCCACATACCACCTTCAAAAAAATCTTTTATTAATCACTAAAGAGATAATGTTGAATCACAAAACATGCTTCGCAATATGTCACATGTCATGCAAGGTCACTTCCAATTGAGCCAGCCTCCCAAAAAGCCAGCCTTCGCATTCTTGCTTCAATTCAGAGTTCCCCTAAGAGTTGTTCCAAAGTGGTGTACCTTTCATTTTCATGCTGTGCTCTGACTTTCTTGACTTTAAAGGAGTACCTATTCCCTAAGTCATTGAATAATTAAGAAGAGGCTGATTAGAGTATGTATTAGCTATTAACTAAAACTTGCATGAGGTAGAAAGAAAGTGAGTGGGTTAGTTATAAGGATCACAAGCTACCCAATATTTAGATAGATTCGGATGTATTATAAATGAGGTAATTAAAACTCACCCAAATATTTCTAGTTTCAAATAAATTCAGGCCAAGTTCAAAGTGAATGAGCTGGCTTCGTTTAAGCATGGACAATATGCATAAACATATATTCGGTATGAGATGAAATGGCAAAACCTTTGTCTCTTTAGTCTTTAGAGAACATGTTTGTCTTTGGATGTTTGTGTGCAATATTCAAAATATGGGGTATTAAAAGTAGCATGCTATGCACATGAACCCCAAATTTGTAGCCTGCAACCACCATCCAAACGTGGTGATTGTAATTTCCAGGTCAACAAGAAAATGGTAGGATACTACATATATAGAACATTAACCAAAATGGATCTATAACTTTGAGTACAGAACCTTGAAATAGAAACAAGCTTGAGAGAAGCTCAAGATGGCCCTAAATCATTTAAACCTGAGCACATTTAATTCAATTTAATATGGTCATGTCTTGTTTAGAGAAGAACGAATGAAGCATAGCTCATTTACAAATGTTAAGTAGAGGATTAGTAGGACAGACAAATCTATAAAGCAATATCCTTGAATGAAATAATACAAAAGAGCGAGAATAAATTTTGTGAATCATGGCTCAAAACCTAACCATCTACACCTTACACTACAAATTTTTTAATAATTTCCTAAAGGGGGAAGAAAAAAATGCAACAAGATCTCTACTATCAGACTTACCGAATCTCTCAGCCCAGACAATAATAGCTCCATTATCTCCTCTATGATTTCTGGAATATCCATTTCTCCTTCATGGCACATTCCATCACGCACATTGTTATAAGGATCACCACTTACAGAAGTGCTTGATGTAGCTTCACCTAATGAACTTTTTCTTACCTACACGAAGAGCAAAAGAACATTCAAAGGAAGCTAGTAGATAATATAGGCATATCCCAAAGCTTAAAACAGCTGGGAGTCCAAGAGGGCCAGAAAGGTAGTGCCAAGAATGTCAAAGCCAAGTGAAAAGGCCAATGAACACAAATACAATGCAAAGTAGTCAAGGCGAAAGGTGATATCAAACGACAGCTCCAACCCCAAAAAAAAACGGCCCAAGGCAAGAGACGTGGCAACGAGGCACGTAACGAATTATAAAAACATAAAAGAAATATATATAACATGGATACAAAGATCCAATCATTCAATTAAATGATAATATAATCAAAACAAATAAACTACAAAGTGTAAATATAGAAGAGAAGAGAAGGAGAAAATAACATAAAGGAAGACAAGAAGATGAAAACAGAGAGGAAGAAAAGACAACAAGAACAGTAAGGAAGGAAAGAGGAAGAGGAGGAGAAGAAGAAGAAAGGAGGAGAAAAGAACCATATCAAAAGATAAAAGAAAGAAAAAAGAAGGGAAAGAAAATACCTGGAAAAAAAAACCACCTTTCTATACGGCAAAGAAGGCAACAAGGCAAACATCACCTGATTGAACCCAGTTCCCCAACACCACCACCACCCACCCCAGCTTGCCTGGTCACCCGAGGCAAGAAAAAAACTCACCTTCACTACACTGCTACAATGTTATGGTTGAGACAGCAGATGATATAAGAAAGTGGAAAGCAATATTAAAAATTTAAATATCTTAACAAAAGACCAGAAAAAGTAATATATAATCAGCATGTGTTATTAGCTCCATTGTCTATGAAATGCTGAAATTGCCGTCAAATAGGACCCAAAATCGCCAGGGTTTCAATAAGAATAAGCTAGCTGAGTACCATATGATGGATAAATACAAGCACCAATGGTTAGAAAGGATTAAAAAAGACTCCTCAAATACATATAATATACACAGATTTAGAGGTGTAAATCAGACCAGACCGACCCTAGGCCTTGCAGCCCGACTCGGCCCGTATTTTGGCCCAACCCAACAAAAAGGAAGGCTAGGTTGGCCCTAGCCTAACCAGGCCCAGAAAAAACGTAAAGGCAATGACTAATCAAACCAACTGTTGGAAAGTAGGTGTGGGCCCAATGACTTTTTTTTTTATTTAACCTTTTTTTTCCTCTTTTTTCTTCCATTTCTCCTGTAGACATCCCATCCTACCTCTCAGTTTTTTTATACAACTCTCTACTCATCTCTCTATTTTCTACTACAAGTCTACAACATATTCTCTCAACTCTCTCATTCTCTCAAACTTCTTCAGATTCTTAAGAGATAAATTCAAGTTTGGCTCAGTTCCGAACTCCATCACAGCATCACTCCGACTCATTCAGCCCAACATTCCACTAACAACAATAAAATCTTTTTACTTCTAATCCCTCTATTTCTCTATTTTTAATCCCTCCATATTTGGATTTTAGGCTTTTTAAGGTCAAAATTTTTCAAGGACTACAATCCATTCTTCAAGAAAATCAACTAGATTCCCAAATAATAAAGAATCCAATCTCTACTCAAGAATATCAAATATCAATAATTTTAAAATCATCATCAAAACTGTCTTAATAGTTATTGGCTTCCTTATATAGAATATTGAATTACAACTTCAAATAAAATATATAACTAACTCTACAACTAAATAGCAAGATGAAATATATAATACAAAAGATATAACTAACCCTACAACTAAATAGCAAGATAAAATAATTAATTATCTTGATACTAATCCTTATTATGATGATTTACTGGTACAAGCTATGTTTTGTTAAGGAATCATGCACTATCAATTATTACATATTAGTCCTCAGTTTTAGGAATCGGATTTTGATATAAGCCCTGATTCTTTAGTTTATTCCATAATTCATAGTTCAGATTTTGATGTAAGTCCTAACTTTTTTAGAGTATTACATAACCAATAAAATGGACATAGATCCCTACATATTTAATAAAATGATTTTAAATTTTACAACCATTGGGCTGCTCATCCTGAATTCTCAAGTATTGTTCAAAACAGGTGGGGGCACTTGGTTACTGGAAGTCCAATGTTTTGTCTCAAGCACAAGCTTACTGCCACTAGACGGCTCCTGGTTCATTGGGCTTCTGGCACGTTTGGAAATGCTATGGGGGAGGTTTCTCATCTCAAGAAGCAGATTGAGGAGCTTCAGGAGGCACATGCTCAGTAGGAAGATGTTTGATGCTATGATGACCGTAACTCTTCTATTTACCTCAAGCACTTTGATAGTCAGGAACAGGAATTCTGACTCAAGCTCGGTGCTGCGTTGAACCACAAGGAACTTGTGCTTCACCAACAGTCACGGATCCACTAGCTTGGTGTGGGGGACTCCAGTACAGAGTTCTTCCACTGATCCTCGCTTCTGTGACATGCAAGGAACGAGGTGCGCTGCCTTCACCTGGGGGATGACATTATCAGACCCTCATTTGATCTTAGAGGAGGGCCACTCCTACATCAAGGACCTCAATGGCCGTCGGCAAGGAGCCCCTCTCCCGCCCAATCTCTTCAGCCCTGCCATCTCTGATGAGGATAACGCCGGTCCTATGGCTCCTACTCCCTTTGAAGGACTGAAGGCAGTCCTCTGGGATATGGACTAGAACAAAGCTCTAGGTCTATACAGGTTTAATGCTACATTCTTCAAGACTTCTTAGGACATTGTCAAGTAAGACCTTCTGGGAGATATCAACAGCTTCTTACGCTCCACCCGCCTCCTCAAGTCCATCAATTTTACAACCATTAAGCTCATCCCAAAGATGGTCGCACCCAAGACCCTTGCTGATTTTAGACCCATTATGCCATGCAATGTTGTTTACAAACTTCTCTCGTGGCTCCTAGCTCATCGCCACCGACCGCTCCTTCCGAGCATCATCAACCCCACTCAGTGCACCTTCATTCGTGGACAGTCTATCACAGATGCATTTTTACTAGCACACGAGATGGTTAGCCACTTCCATATCAAACGTGGCAGTGCAAAGATGGTTTGCCTACTTGACCTCTGCAAGGCCTATGATACCCTAGATTAGGGTTTCTTATAGGGAATCTTGGTCTAGTTAGGGCTCAACCATCGTTGGTGCTCGCTTGTGGCTGCCAAGCTCAACACTACTTTTGTGTTTGACATCAATGGGTGAAGCTCTCGACCTTTTCGTGCTACAAACAAGCTTCAAGTCTCCGACAGGGACACCCTCTTGCCCCTTGCCTATTTTTCCTTGCCATTGAAGGGTTTTCCTGGATGCTTCACTCGGTAATCAAACAAGGAGAAATCGCTCCTCTTGTTAGGGTCTGGTCCGTGTCTCCTATTTCTTGTATACTGATGACACCATCTCTTGTACTAATTTATGCTAAAGCTACCCACACCTCGACCATGGGGGTTCGGGAAGTTTTGGACAACTTCGCCCATTGCTCTGGCCTACAATTGAACCCTTCCAAGAGCATGGTGTTATTTGGAGGTCCAATTACTCTCCGGGAAAAGCTTTACACCTTCCTCTGTATTCCGATTGAATGCTTCCCGACCTCGTATCTTGGCCTTCCTCTAACCTCGAAAAGGCTGCCTAGAAAACTTTGCAAGCCCCTTATTGCTTAGGTACGATCACGACTTGCTAGATGGAAAGGGTGGCACTTAAGCTTTGCTGACCGCTGTCAACTGATCCGTGCCCTCCTCTCGACCTCCCTGCTGCATTAGATGGCTGCTTTCTGGCTACCTTCATCAACTATCATGGAGCTCAAGCAGCTTTTCCTACACTTTCTCTGAAAGGATGACCGTGTGCTCGCTATTCGCTAGTCCCTTTGCTGCTGACCATTTTCTGCTTGGGCTTTTGACACTTATCAGATGTCAACCAAGTTGGGCTGCTCAAGTGGTTCTGGAATTTACTTTTTGAGCACAATAGTTGTAGGTTGCATGGGTACAAGCGAAGTACTTGTCACACTCCTCTCTTTGGGATGTGTCGTTGGCCCATTACCCCTCCTGGGCTTGGAGGAGTTTTCTGTCGGTGTGGTCTGTTGCACTGACTCTTTTTTTATCAACATTCGAGGTCCTGGCTGTCGAATCTTGGTGGGGTTTTTTCTTTGTCTATGGTCTGGGAGGCGATTCGCACATGGGATGCAGAGGTCTCTTAGGCGCCGACTGTATGGTTTGCTAGACACATCCTCAAGCACACTTGCACTCTCTAATTGGTGATACTTGGCCAACTAAAAATGCAGCATCGGCTGAGAAATACATGGATTGTATATTGTTTCCTGGTGTGTCTTTTGTTGTGGAGGGATCATATGGGACCGTGTCCTCCGTGGAGCACCATGCTCAGGTGCTAGGGATCATATGGGACCTTGTCCTCCGTATCCTACAGCTAAGATTTTGCCCTATATAGCTTCTGTATGCCTGACTTTGCTTTGTATTGTGATAGGTTGTGGGAGGGTATTTGAGATTTATTTTTATGCGATTTTGCTGCACATCTCCTGTCACAACTGTCCTGCCATGTATATTCTGATTACCTTAATTAACATCTTACTTTGAGGGCTTGCCCTCCTTTTTCTCTGCAATAAAAAATGTTGATGTAGAGCTATGCATGTCTACTATTATTAAATTCTGGATTGATAATTTTGAAATAGAACATTGGAAGTTTATCTACAATTACATAACAAACCCTATACTTATGAAATACTATTGTCAAGTCTTTTTAGTAAATTAGTGCAAGTGTGATTATTTAGCAAATTGCCATGTGACTAATCAAGTAAATTAATTCATGCATGCTTAATTATTAAACAGCAAATAAGCATAATTAAAGACATGTAACCCACATATGAAACTTTAACTGAGATTGCAAGTTAGACCGTAAAATTGTATAAAATCATAATTTTAGCAATAAACATGGATAATAAACATGCACATGTCTCATTTATTGGAAAATGGCCTATGTTTAGCAAATACCTAGTTCTAAAGTAGTCCTTTGGCACTTTTGATCTTAATTTCAAAATTAGAAACTTTTAGTGATTTTGCAGTTAGGACCTTGGAGTTTAGAAAAATCACAAGTGTAGCCTATACATAGTAAAATAAGTATTGTAAAGTGTTTTCAAGGTTAAACAAGATGGAAAACATAAAGTGAAAGATGGAAGATGGAACATTGTAAGGTTAAATAAAGTCTTGGCATTATAGCTCTTTCAAGTGTTGACCCTACGAGGGATACATTGACCTACCAAGGTTAAGTGTTGGGTCCCTATGTCTACTGTTATTAACACATATTGGTATACAAAGTCCTTATTAAATGAAAATAAAAGAAAAATACTTGTATTTGTGAAATAACAGGAATGAGGATGAATTATATACGGACTAAATGACCATTTATACCGATGATAGGAGAGGTCCAAGAGATTCACTAAAAAAACTAATAAATCTTAGTAAAATAAGGTTACTACATAAAGTCCTGTGCATATGAATGTAACATTTTTTAATGATTTATTAGGATTATTTCTATTCATATAGCAAAAGGATGTTAAGTTAGCATCCCTTTTATACCGAATTTTCGCAAACTCAACTATGTTGTTGTCAACTACAAGTAATGCTGAGGTATAAGAGACAGTAACTGCATGACGTCTGTAGAGGAGATTTCTATAATGGTGTCCATTGGATCATTTGTACACATGGAATCCATTAAGTAGTCATTTTATAAAATAAACTTCTTTATGTTTTGAACATGTAACTAGGGACACACCCTCCCCTAACGCCTACCCAATCTCCAACTTCACTTCCCCAATAAAGTTAAAACAAAAGAACAAAAGTCTTGCAAAACAATTCCCCTTTCTTTTTGTTAAAGTATATAGTATGAGCCTTAATGGATAAATGGATCTTTTGGATCCTATTATCTAATACTCCATTATATATGTATAATCTCTTCTTTAGTTGCAATAGACTCTCCTTTTTCCAAATAACATGGTACCAGAGCCTGATTGGGAATCCTAACCACCAAAGGAAGACTCAGCCACCACCCAGCCACCGTCGACCATCCAGTTTGCCAGAAGAGACGTAAACAACACCGACTGCTTTCTTTTCAGTCCAACAATGCTCCAAGTCATCTCCTCCACCATCCCAATCGTTGTCCAGCCCTTAAGGGCCCCTCTCAACCCCCTACCAACCCTCCTCCACTGTCCAATGACCTTCGATGGTTCCAATGTCAGTTTTGGGGCATCCAAAGGTCTTTGCAGCCACTATTGTCTATCTAAGCCTATGTTGCTGCTAGTAAGTGTGAAATATCCATGTTTTTATAAGACAATTAGTATATACTCTAAGTTTCAGTGATTTTTGAGACCATTTATTGCCAGTATTACCACTTTATACCCCATAAATCAGTTTTTTTGGGCCAAATCAGACCTATTCAGATCTCGTTTAGGACTTCTTCTCGTGAATCCTTGCTTAAAAGCCTCATTGGTGCGTCCATCAAGTTAGTAGGCAAGAACTATTTGTTATAGTCACAAACCTTCGAAACTTTCCTTGGCAATCATAGAAAAATACGTCATATTACTGCCACTCCACCCGATACCAAGGATGCAACACATAAAGACTGGTTTGTAGACGACTGTCTGGTAATTTCATGGATGCTGAATAATATGGATAACGACATTGCTCACTCAGTCACAATGTTAAAGCCTGTAAAAAAGATCTAAGGTAATCTTTATAGTACCTATGAGCATGGTACTAAATGTCTACGCATGTCACCGAAATTTCTCCGACACGTGTCTTATTTTCAATTTACCGACATGACTCCGACACGATATCAAAATAGAAGTTTTCTAAACAAATGTAAAAAAATTTTACCGTGTTTCCACCGACACGATTCCGACATACTGATATTTCCCCGACACGTGTCTATTTTTCAACTTATCGAAGTCCGACGTGAAATCGACATTTAAAACCATGCCTATGAGAATGAAAAACATATTGCAAGAGTTTATGAGAGATAAATATTTATTTACTCACAAACAGGGGGACCGCTCAGTCTAAGACTTTTATAACACATTGAGGACTCTATTAAATGAGTTAAGAGAGTACAAAGAGGAGTTAGCGGTGGCAATATTCTTAGCCAATCTTCAACCTTGATGTGGCTACATTCTTCACTGATAAAGTTTGAAGCTTAAGTTGATCTTCCAATGACTATGCACTGTGATAACCAGACTACAATATTCATTATCAACAATCAAACCTATCATAAAAGAACCAAACATATATAGGTAGATTGTCATTACATCAAAGACAATATCATATTTGTACTCCTTATGCTCAATCTTTCGAACAGCTAACAGATATATTCACTAAGAGACTCAATGTTAGGATTTTTGATTATGTGTATAATAAGCTAGACATACCTAACTCCATGCAACCATATGAAACCCTACTAGAACTTTCTTTCCCCTTTCCACAAAAACCAATTGATTATGTTTTCCAATGTACTAGCAATGAATGCAAAACATTCACAGATAATCGGTAGACAAATTTGCAAGAATAGTTGAAATTAAAGTGACCTTCCTTCCAAAGGATAAAAACTTGCCCGTCCAGCCCGATAGCCACTCCTCAAACCTTTCAACCATTGGATTCTAATCACTAACTTTAATCAATTACCCAACAAAAGAAGTCTAAGATATTTAATTGGAAAGGATTCTACTTTACAACCCAAGAAGGTCGCCGCCTCTACCACCACCTGTATACTTGATCACAGTCGACTTGTGAAAATTAACCTTTAACCCAATGATCATGCCAAACAAACCCATAACAAAAGTCAAATTTACCACTTGATGAGAAGCACCATAAAATACAAAAATATCATCTACATAAGATATGGAATTGATCATAACCCTCTACAAGGGGAAACTCCACGAACAAAGCCATTGGCCTTAACAATGACGCACAACCACCCAAAGACTTCTTCTGGAATGAACAAAGCCATTGGCCTCAACAATCATTTCAACATGCAATGCATAGGTGAAGTCTCCTTTCATATTTTAGGCATATAACACCCATTTTGACCTCCCTAAGCCCTTCAACTCTTGGCAAGTCTTCCCAAAAAGAAAAACTCTAAAGTCCACTTGTCTAACTTTATTCAATTCTTCTACCCATTTCAATCATGTTCTTCTTCTGGAATGACTGTTGAACCATAAATTGTGCTTTCTGTCTATTTCCTTATTTATTCCTAAGATTTATTACAATCGGAAATCACCATCACTCATATAAAGATCACTGAAAAGAGAGAAGGCCTTGCATTATCTATGACATAAAAAAAAATGTAAGTACTTTGTCAGTCTACCTTCCAATGTTAACCAAAAGTCACATCAATCCCTATAATGCATATTACTCCCCATATGTTATGAAAAAATCCCTCTAAAGCCAATTTTAACTTCATTTCTCACGCTTACAGGATCCTCACATGACCCATCCATCACCAAGCATGGAAAAATATTATATGATAGCAGAGCCAAATTCTTTAGCCTTGGATTGAATTTTATGAAGAACAGGTTGTTTAAGCTCAATACTATACTCTTACAGGAACCAATTCATCTTCTACACATTTATTCATTCCAACATTTTTTCAATTCAAATGTTTTACTGGTATCCAGAATCAGTAAGGCTTGCCAGCCATCATGTTTCTCATCCACCCTCTTAGCAGGTAGGAACAAATGCCTCATGATCCCAGACACTGGTAAAGCATGATGACAGGAAAGCGTCATGATCATGAATACCAGACTCTGTGCAGCTAAAGTATTCAGTAATCTATTTTCTTCTTGAATTATCTAGAGATCATCTAAATACTGATGACCACCTACATTCACCCAACCACTCCCTTAAGAGGCCCTATTTCTAGTAATCTATTTTCTACTACTACTGAGCGTGGTTTCATCTTTTCCACTTGATCAATTGCCTTTTGTAGGTTCTTGGACTTCTATATCATGAATTGGGAGTATTTCTACACTGTTGTGAATCCAAAAAGCTTTTTTCAGATCTAATTTCTTCTTAATCAGCATGACTTTAAGGGAATCTCTTATTAAAAATTTCAATGGTACCTCTCAAAAACTTGATGGAAAGAACTATTTGTTGTGGACACAAAACTTTGAAACTTTTCTTGCTACACATCGCAAGATCGAACATCTTATTGAGCCTCCTCTGGATGCCAAAGACAACACTTATGACGACTGATATGCTGATGACTCTACTATTGTCTCCTGGATGACATATAATATGAAATTGTTTCTCGTTGTGTGATGTTTTTAAGACCTACAAAGAAAATCTAAAATACTTTGAATCAGATGTACAGATACACGAAGAATATTTCTCTCGTGTTTGAGATATATAAGCAGATCTTCTCACTGCAAATGGGAGACAACTCTGCATAGGACCACTTTACTTCACTAAAGGTCCTTCTGGATGAACTTGATATTTATCAGCCTACCTTTGACATCTGACATTACTGCTATGCGCCAATACAAAGAGAAGCTAGTCGTTACAACTTATCTTTCTGATTTGACCCTAAAGCTCTCTTCTCATATTCAGGATCAAATCCTTAGTGCACAATCTGAAAACCACCTTCTCTCACATCCTCTATATTTCTACTCGCACGTCCATCACTTTGTCTCATCATTGATCATTCTGCTATGACTACTACCTAAGGTCGTGGTCGTAACTCTAATCGTAATTTTGTTTGAAGAGGATGTCGTACAGATGACAAAAGTCGCGCACTATGCGAGCATTGTAATCGTACAAATCACCGATTACATCATTGCTAGGAGAAATTTGAAAAACCAAATTAGACACAAGTTTCCATTGAGACATAGACTACTACACCCACAATTACTCCAGCTACCAGTATGTCTTCAGTGACCCTCTCACAAGATGAGTATGCACAGTTCCTCCAATTCCACGAAAGCCAATCCTTTACTGCTATAGCCACACATGTTACTGCTTCTACCTCAGGTAGCTCTTGTTTATTAGCCTCGAGGGATAGTTCTTAGATTATTGATTCAGATGCATCCTCTCACATAACAGTTAGTCTCAACCTTTACTCTTGTATATTCCAATTAACTAACATTAGATCTATTTCGATTACTAATGGTAGGACTTATCGTGTTTCTGGATAAGACACCATTCGTGTCACATCTCAGTTAATATTAGAGAAAGTCCATTATGTTCCTGAATTTCCAATTAATCTTTTATCCATTAGCACTATTATTCAGCAACTTCACTGTTTTGTAACATTTTTCCTTTTTCATTATACCTTTCAGGATCTACAGAAGAAAAAGAAGATTGGTTTGGGACGTAAGCGTGATCAAGGAGTTCACTTGCTAATCAAAGATCAAATACCTCAAGGACTAACTTCATTGACTTCTACAATAGAATCATCTCTCATTTAGCATCGTCAATTGGATCATCTCTCTTTTAAAAAGTTGCAATAAACACTTCCTTGGATTTTTATTTGTTCTTTTCATTATAAGTCTTGTGATTTAAATAAACACCATCGTGCTTCTAGAGTCTTTATCTGACTCGTAGTCAGAGTCCTTTTGAATTAATTTATAGTTATGTATGAGATTTGACTAGAACACCTTTTGTGTCTGATTATAGATATTATATTATGTTTATTGATAATTTTCCTCGAGTCTCGTGGATTTATTTGTTAAAAGAAAGAATCACTGTTCTCGATATTGTTAAGAAATTTTTTGCTAAAATTAAAAATTAATAGCCTATTTGTCCAAAACTTCTTTGGACTGACAATACTTTGGAATTCACTCAAATGAGCCTTCAAAGTTATTGTAAGTCTTTAAGTGTTACCCACATACATCTCAACAGAATGGAATTACTGAACGTAAACATCGACATATTCTTAATGTAACGCGCTCCACTATGACAATACTTTGGAATTCTCTCAAATGAACCTTCGAAGTTATTGTAAATCTCTAAATGTTATTCATCGGACTTTTTTTCCACAAAAATTTCAACAAAATGGAATTACTGAACGTAAGCATCGACATATTCTTAATGTAATGCGCTCCATTATGATTAAAATACATGTTCCCAAGTATCTGCGGTCTGATGCAGTAATCACAGCATCATATATCATCAATCATATGCCTTCTACCCCACTTAACAGGGAGCTTCCTCCGTAATGGTTGCAGAGGAATCTCTTTACCCTTACTCCAAAGATATTTGATAGTGTTGCCTTTGTCCAAGATTTAACTCCAAATCTAGACAAACTAACTCCACATTCTATTTGTTGTATCTTTATTGAATATTCTTGTACTCAAAAAGGATATCGATGTTTCATCCCTACCACTAGAAAATACATTATGTCGACAGATATTACATTATTTAATAGTCAGTCCTTTGACAATGTTGATCCACTTGTAAAAAACATCCCTTTACCGGTGCCTATAGATTGTACTAATATCACTATTGTGAAAAACAAGGAACCTTGTCCTTTACAGGTGTATCATCTACGGAAGCATCCCTTTACAGCCATTACTTCTTCACCTTCTGCAGATCTATCACCTACAGACCTTAACTGATCAATTGTCATTCCAAAAGATACACGTGCTTCCATTATCCATCCTATTTCACATTTTACTAACTATGATAGACTTCACCCTGCCTATCGTACATTTGCTTTGTCCATTGTATCTAAATCACTTCAAAAGAACTACCAAAAGGCTAAATTATTACCACAATGAAAAGCAACTATAAATGAAAAGATGCAGGCCTTAGTGTCTCGAGGTACTTGAGACTTGGTCCCCGGATCAATAGATACAAATGTAGTTACATGTAGATAGATATTTACTATTAAATATAACCCTGATGGTGAGATTAACAATACAAAACATGCCTAGTAGTACATAGATTTACACTAGAATATGACGTGAACTATGTTGAGACTTTTTCTCCAGTGACGATATTGAATTCTATAAAGGTCATTCTTTCTATTGCAGTGAACCATTCTTGAGAGTTCAGTCAATTAGATGTGAAGAATACTTTTCTATATGATGATCTCATAGAATAGTAATATATATGAAGCAATCTCATGGATATGTTACTCAAGAGAAGTATCAAGTTTGTCTACTTAGGAAAGCAGTCTATAGCCTTAAGCAAAGTCTACATGCCTGGTTCGAGAAATTTAGTAGTATTATTGCAGATTGTGGTTTCTGACGATGTACTGTCGACCATTCCATTTTTTATAGATGCATAGAGAATAAATGTATGATTCTTGTAATATATGTAGATAATATTGATCAATGACAATGATACTACAGATATTCAAAAGACAAAGAGCTACTTGTAGACACACTTTATTGCCAAAGACATTGACAGACCTAAGTATTTCTTGAGTATCGAGTTTGCTTACGCCAAGGATAGATTGACGTTGTCACAGAGGAAATTTGCGTTAGACCTTTTACAGGAGATAAGATTGCTAGGATGCAAACCAGAGAGCATTATATTTGAATCTTCAGAATTTGAATCTTTAGAAAAGCTCGTCGTCTCTATTAAAGGACACAGACAAGTACAAACAACTAATTAGGAAGCTTATCTATCTAACTGTTACACACCCACATTACATACACTATTGGAATGCTCAATTAGTTTATGCAGGCGTCAAAAACAATACACTAGTTGGGGGCCTTGTGAATACTGTTTTATATTAAGAAAGCTCTTAGTCAAGGAATGATTTACAAAAAGAACAGTCATCTACATGTTGAGGCATATTTCGACTCTGGTTACACAAGAGATAAGAGAGATCGGAAGTCTTCTTCTGGATACTACACATATATCAAAGGAAATCTTGTTACATAGTGAAACAAGAAGTAGAATGTTATTTCTAGATCCAATGCTGAGGTCTAATATCAATCTATGGCACAAACTACTTGTAAAATGATGTATTTCCAGTCCTTTACGACACCATTAGGCTTCTCTATTGATATGCCTATAAAAATGTATTGTGATAATCACATGACTATTCATATTGATAACAATCCAACCTTTCATGAATGCACTAATTATATTAAGATGGATTATCATTACATTTGAGATATGGTAATGCAAGAGATAATTTCTACTCCTTATAGAAAGTAATCTGATCAGTTTACAGACATCTTCATTAAGGAGTTGAATGTAGGTCCATATGAGTCTTTTTGTACCAAACTGGACATGATCAATACATATATTCTAACTTGAGAGGGGAGTGTTAGGAGTTAAACAGTGTTAAAAGATTATATGGTCTATCTTATATTAGGATAATTGGATATCCGTTTATCTAACCCTATAAATATGTAATATGTAACCCCAAACAATAGATTCTCTCTCTTTTATTTTCTCTATATTTCCCAAGAACCATGGTTTTACCCTTAATGGATGTGGAAACAACAAGATACATGAAATAGTGATATTTGGAAGTCAATAAAGAAGAGTAAAGAAAATTACAATGAAGAAATACCAAAACAATAAATGCTAAAAATATGTTCTGACCATATACCGCCATGATGGTGAACGATGGGGCAGACAAACAAGTGCAATGCGTTGAGCTAATTTCATATTGAACTTCCGAAGCAAGGAACTCCGAAGAGCAGTTGTAGACTTAACCAAAATTGAAATGTCATCCCATATGGTGGCAGATGCGTTTAGCAAAATATTCTGGCTTCCAACCTTAGGAAGAAAATGGGAAAACATGATTAACAAATATAGCCAGGAACCTATCAAGAAAGGTACTTATTTCCCTACACATAAACTGCAGTGTCCTCAAAAGATGTAACACACACAAACATCAATGACAACAATACATTATGGAAATATGAGTAAGGAAAGGAGTGACGCAGTCGGTGGCTTCTAATGGAAAAACAGTTCAATAAAGAACAGCATTTTACCAAAACATTGCATATATAGTTTCTGATCCATTGAATCATGAAATAGAATGCTTGATATGGTTATTTGTATGTGGTAATCCCATTAAGAATTGCTAATCTTACTTTGCATGGTTTCTAATCTTACTTTGCATGGTTGCAAATGTAGCAATATCAATTATCCTGTATGATGGCAGTGTGATGTACAAGATATCACTGCTAAATGAAGCCAAACAACATAACAGTACTTTTTCCTAAAAAGCTAACCAATACAAATGAAACTGCACTTTAGTGGAAGCAAAATAATCCTGACTAAAATATTAGCTGGTATGGCTCTTTCTTTTGTTTTGTTTCTTTGATGTGCATTTTGGCCAAAACACTCCATTTGTGTCAAACCAACAGCTGTAACATAGTAAGCTCACCTAATAAGTAATTATAGATGACTCTGAAGCATCTTGGTCTTTATTAGAGGTCCAGAAGTTATCATGCCAAAGGGGCTACTAATGTTAACCTAAAATATGAGGAGACCTAATGAGCAACGAGACGTCGCAATCCTTGATACTACATGGTTAGAGACAACATCACATGACAGCAAGATAAAGTCTAGTGATAATTTCTTGAGCTATTTTGAAATATTTATGTAATTCATTATTAATGAACATAACTTTATTTTAACATGATTTGACATGTACATGATTGCTCAAAATTTCCACACAGAGGGTGCATGTGTTGACCATGTGACTAGTATTTTGTTCAACCCTTTTTCACAGAATTTCACTAATAGGTATTTATTATTTAAATGTAATTATAATATGATGAGTAAATGAAAAGAAATATAATTTAATATTTACTTGAATCATGTTCACGTAAGGCCACTCTACATATGAATATTCCACAATTATAAGGCAAGTTTTTATTAAGAAAAAAATCCCAACCATGTATAAGACATGTGTTATCTACAAATAAAGAATAAAAAGGTTGGGCACAGCATCAACCAAGTCTAACACATGTCCAAGTCATGTCAAGCAAGTGTCCAAATCTTATTTGTAACTTTTTCACCTTCCAATGATGCTTGTTGGCATTAATAAGAATAATTCATCATCTTCCCTTCAAAAAAAGCAAGTTTCAGAAACTGGCACAGCCTCATTTCCAAATTTTCATGCTTCCCACATCAAAACCAGAAAACTCATGGTTGGTATCCTTTCATCTCCCTTCCCAAATCCTATTAACTAAATCAAACCTGTCTTTCATCCTCTTGTAAATAAAACTCATATATCATCCTTCTACAACTTAACATTTGGTTTAATTGAAAATCATCAGTATGACCATAATAAAATCATATGCATGCAAGTATCCCTACTGAAAACAATGTACATCAAATACAACAAAACTACTTTCTCAATCAGAACTATGCAGAAAGATAAAATGTTTCAGCTGAACTAGAAGAGAAAATGTTACCCTGAAAATAGAGGCTAAAGCTTCCACAATTCCAAGCAAGGTAAATTGGCTCGCAACATTATCTGCAACAGGTAACAGGACTTGATGTGTCCATTCCAAAAAGCTGAAAAGGAAAAAACAACAATAATAAATCACAAAAACACTTGAGAGTATAAACGGCTTTTGTTACCATGACACAACTTGCCAGACAGTAATGATTCAGAAGCTATCTACTATCTAATGTAACAAGAAGAGGAGTAATCCGTTGCATCAAATGTCCTGGAGTAAAATAACCATATTAACGAGTACGGCAATACTAAATGTTTGTTCTATTACAATATCACCAATGTTTCAGTAATTTCCGTGTTATCTGGCAGAAGGAAAACAAAAACAATCCCTTGGCTCAGCAGTTTGGAGAACAGGAGATCGGACACTAAGATATGGCCGATTACACCACACATACAGTTTTGTTTTATAGGCAGAAAGCAAGAGAGAAGCACCTGGTGAACGCCTTGAGCGTATCTCGACGAGTGAGAAGGCGCGAAAGCAGAAGCCCGGAGATTCTGCGCATGGGGCCAGCATCGCAAAGGTAATCCTTGGAGAAGCCGACAATCTTGAGCACCAAGGGGGGCGACGGCTCGACACCGTCGTCCTCCCCACAACCGCCGCCACTGCCATTGGCGGTGCTGGTATCGACAGAGGCGATGTCGAAGGGGATGAGCACGAGTACGTAGAGCCAGAGGAGAAGGACGCACTTCATCTCCATCTCCCCTGTGCTCTCCTGCCGCAGGGACGTCGCAGAGGTGGCGTGGTGGCACTTCTCGAGGAGACCGACCGCGGGCTCGAGATCGGAGACGTGGTGGGGGAAGAACCTGACGACGCTTTTGTAGCCGCAGACCGTGACGAGGGAGTAGACAATGATGGCCAGGGGCTTGGTCGTCTGGAGGAGTTGGTGCGTGGAGAGGGCCGGTTGGGTTGCCTTTTCGCGGATCAAGAGCATCAGAGGAGAGACGATGCTCTCGAGGTAGGGTTCCAGGAGCTGCCCCTGCTCTTGATACTTGTCCATCTGCGTACACATGAAGAAGAAGAATGAACAGAAAATAAACGGACGGTTTTTTTCTGTCGAGGAAGTGCTGGTGGTCTTGGAAGTTACGATGGAACGGATCTTCTGGACGTCGGGAGGTCGGGAGACGCCGCCATTGGAGAGAATGGAGTCGAGGACGGACTTGACAACCACCCACTCTTGTAGGAAGTACTTGTGGAGGACTCGCTCCTTCGAGTCGTGCTCGTCGTCCTCGACCAGATCCGCCTCGTCGCTGGTCATAACAGGAGTGCTGTCGATGTCGTCCATGCCTACGGCTGGTAGCGATGAGATCGGCCGAACAACAACCAGAGAATAATGTTGGTAGCCGATAAAGCAGCGTGTAGTGTGGAATGGAGCCGAGGAACAGAAACAGAAGAACAGAACCCACCTCAACTTCTCAACTACGAAATCACGCATTCAGAACCCAACTCAACGTCTTGTTAAAAAAAACATTCTCAAATACGGGCCGGGCCGGGCCGGGCCACAAAACAAGAGGCCCGTTCGAGCCTGGATCTGATCGAGTCAACCCACATGTTGGTCCAGGTTGGGTCGGGTCGGGCCTCTTTTTGGATATTATGGGTTCGACACGGCCTACGGTCCGTCTGTGGGCCGAGTTGAGCCGACGGACCGGATTAGATCGGGTCGGTTCATTAGGCTTAAAATTAATTTTAAAAATATTTTTTTTAATAATAAAAAAGTCTTTGAAATACATTATTTTTTTACAAAAGATATTTACATTATTTTTTTTACATTTTTAATTTTAAAATTTTACATTAATAATTATTCATTTGTGAAGTCTATTCTGCCTATTGAAGTTGATGTCGCATCATCGTCTTCTTCTGATTCAGACTTCAAGCTCAATCCTTGAAGACGGTCAACCGCATCGTACCAATCTTTTAAGCAGACAGAGGCTTCTACAAACTTCTCTGATAATCTACATCTTTTATCATTTAATACTATTTTTCCTGCAGAAAATGCAGATTCCGATGCCACAGTTGACGTCGGAATCGTTAGTAAATCTTTTACCATTTTTGCTACTATTTATCATTTAATAGTTATAGTAGACCACCACTTTAATATATTTAAGTTATCTATTTCTAAATCACTAAAAGCAATTGCGGATTCTAAATAATTATCTAATTCATTATTTTACTTGTTTTTATATATTTTTCCTTCTTTTTATTTAATCTACTCCATAAAGAACTACCACTACTACTACTTGTTTGTGATCTAAAAAACTAGATGTTCGACCACTAGATGTTTCACCATAATTTCTAACATATTCTTCAAATAAATTATATAAAGTTGTCTTTATGTTATCATTAAATGAATCTATATACTCATTTTTATTCATGTTACTAAAAATATCATCTATAAGTATCATACAATTAACTAATTTATGTCTAGG
>JAMKQA010022683.1:0-27808 GCA_024699735.1 Posidonia australis
ATGTGCCAGCGTCGAAGGGTTTCCAATCCCCCTGCAATTCCAAATGAGAGTTCTAAACATAACTCTCATTGTCGGATTGGTGTGATTGGCTGAGGAACTTAGCCAGAGTTCTCGTCTTTCTCCTCAGGTTATATCTGCGGGTCCGGGTCTTCGAAGAGCTGGACCTGCAGTCCTGGCGTTTGCTCCCATCATCCAGAACAGATTCCGGGATACTAGACCTGTTGTCTGAACCTAGGATCACCACCTCGTCCAGAGCCTCCTCCGATTGAACATCACTCCCAGGAATCCAAGAAGGATCCCTGGACCCCTCACAACCTTCCAACTCAGGCTGCTCCATGGAACCAGCAGGGAGGACCCCAGATTGGTTAAGTTCAATTAGAGCAGGGTCAGAGCAATGATGGGAGGGGGGAAGGTCCTCCACCAGCAGCTCCCTGAAATCAAGCTTCATGCGGGCAGCGACAGCAATCAGGGCTGGACAGGCCTCCTTGATTTCTGCCATGGATTACTTAGCATCTCTCAGCATCTTGATGTCGTCTTTGATGCTCCTGTGCGAGCCAAACAAGTGATCACAATCAGAGGAGATGGGCTGGAGAACTTGCGCAAGGGGGAGACTATCTTCATTGCTGGACGTGCAGAACTGTTTTTCTAAGTTGTCCAATCCAGGAACTAGGTTGGAGGAAGGAGAGAGCACTTCAATAGCCTGACTGGGATCCACATCAATACCACCAGCCATCTTGTCTTCTGTGGCAATCATCACCTGAGAGAACCTAGGACACGAGCCGTCCCTTCTGGGAGGAGAATTCTGTAAAGAGCTCACCTTCATCTCCAAAGAACAGAGATGGGGGGGAGCACCTGCAGAGGTTGCAGGAGCTATGGGGCACAAATCCCCAGCTGGGGGGGAAAGCTCATTCGCTGAAGATCCTTGCTTAAGGGGGGCCGGAGGAAGGTTGGGGGTGGAGATGGGATGCTGGCGACGGAGCTTTTCCAGCCTCTTGTTCTGCAACTCCCATGGGAGATCCTCTTCCAGGTCCACCAAGGGCCTAACAGGCGACAAAGGCTCCTCCATTCTGCATTCATTACCCGCATGGTGCCTAGCCTTCAGAAGTAAGCCAACTTCGTCCAGAGGAAAGCAGACCTTCAGAGGAGATCGCTCCTTGGGTACCATCACCGGAGGGACCTCCTGGAGGGCAGGAGCCTGAGTAGTAGCAGCGGCAGACCTAGAGGCAGAGGGGAGGGAGGGAGCCTCCATGGATTTGTCTGAGGGTCTAACAAGTGCCTGCTTCTTCCTGGTGACAGTGGACCACCCCCCAGGTCGAAGACCGGAGGAAGAAGCATCAATGGCCACAGCCTTACCCTTGTTCTCCCTAGGAGAAGGGAGGGGACGCTCCTCCAGCCCAAGCTCAGAGGAAGGCAACCTAATGTTACCCTTGAATTTGGAACCGTGCAACCCAACATGCTGGGGCTTGGCAATCATGACGCCCCCCAATTTGAATTTCCTGTTGGCGCGCTTCCTGGCGCTTTTGGAAATACCAGCGGTAGTGGAGCGCGGGCCCTTCCCCGGGGCAACGGGAGGTTGGGATTCCACCGGAGGTGGTAGAGACGAGGCCGTAGCCAAGTTCTGGCGTCTGCATGCCGAAGGAGGGTGCCCAATCATAGAGCAGAAATGGCAGAAAAGGGGGCAGGGACCGGCCGTAGTCAATCTCCAGTTTGATCAACTGACCTCTGTTGTCTATTGTGACGAATTTCTTCATAGGCTTTGAAAGATCCATTTCAATGCAGACAGAGGCATAGCCTGGCCTGGTGAAATTGGTCACATCCTTGTGCATACAGAGAAACTTCCCAAGCGAGCTGGCAATGGATTGGATCGCACCTGGGTCATGCAAATGAGCTCTCAGGGCAGGGAAGCCAACCCAGACCGAAGTGCACGAAGACTCCGAGCCAATGGAAAAGTTTGGGGACCATCAGAAAACACGCATTCGTTTCCCTCGGATGAACCAAGCGTCCTTAATGTAGGCTTGCACAAAATCCTCTCTATTGGAGAAGCGGATCAGAAGGTGCCGCTGGTTGAGGGCCACCGGGAAGATACCATCCTGGAAGGTCATGACTTTCTTCATAGCAGTGAGAACCTCCATCAGAGAAGGACGGTCAAAAGAGAACTTACCAATCATGGTCCAGGCGAATGGGGAAGCCATCTGGGAGACCTCCTCAACGGAGAACTAGATGACTTCATCGCCGTCCAAGAGCACCGGCTGACAGACCAGAACCCCAGGAAAGGAGGGGGCTCTGTGAGTATCGCGGGTGGCAGCCGCAAAGGAGAGAGAGCGGGGCTTCTCCGAAGCCGCCCTAGGCTTATTGAAGATTAACGGAGAAGCCAGGGGGTCAACAGGAGGGCAGTCCTACGACCGATCAGACGTGCCAGGAAGAGACATCTTGCAGTCCCAAGCCTAGAGCTCCGGAGAGCTGACCCAGCCCCAAGAACAGGAGGGAAAGGAGAGGGGGCACCCCTAGAGAAGGGGGCCGAAGAAATGGCAGCACGGCAGAGATGGCACAGAGGGAGATGGGCCTAACAGGCAGGACGACGGGGACGCAACAGTTGCCACCGGAACAGTCGCATGCAGAGCTCCCTAGGGTTTGGATTCAACCATAATTTCAAACCATAGGTCAAAACCTAAACCCTAATTTCAAACCCTAAACAAAACCCAAAACCCTAGATCAAAACTTGAATCAAATCCAAAACCCAAAACTAATCAAAACCCAAATTAAAACCCTACGTAAAACCTTAAACCCTAATTAAAACCCTAGGTCAAACCCTAAACCCTAATGTCAAACCCTAACATCTTATAACCAATTCTGACCTTCAGCATAACAACCTATAACAACCTCTAACCACCTAAACAAACTTAACCAATTCCCATGTCATCATAATAACCTATAACAACTTGTAACAACCACCAACAACTTCTAACTAACCATAACCAACAACTCTAACAACCTTAGCCATTTGCAAGCCTATAAATATCCCCTTTTTGCAAGAGAAAAGAAAAAAGGGGAAAAAAAGGAGAGAGAAAACTTGGAAAAATCCCAAGGGGAGCTACCAAGTTATTTTCTCACAACTAAGGCAACCAGAGAGGTCCAGGAGTAGAGAAGAAGCTTAGAGAGGAGAAAAATTCAAGTTTCAGGCCATCCTCGGCCACCTCCGGCAAGCTTCAGCAGCCTCCGGCGTGTTCTGGCGGCCAACTCCACTGCCAGCCTAGGTGAGCCACTGAACAGAGCTCAATTCTTCTCCATGTCTTCCCTTGGATCTTCCTTAACCTCCCTGGAACTATTCCAGTGGGAGATTGGAGCTTAACTAGCCAGAATTGCAAGTCCAGTGGGTTGTCAAGCCTAATCTTCGGCGATCCAAGTGGGGGAACAAATCCATTGAGGAATTTGTGTCCTAGTGTGGGCAAAATTATTAGATCAGATCTTTCCTCACTTCTCCACCCATCGGGACGCCATGAAACCAGCCCAGCAAGTCACCAGTAGCAGCTCACCGGAGTTGTGCACACCGTCACTAGAGAAGAAAGGTTGTAGAGAACGTGATCCAGTGCTCCGCGCTCTGCATCGATCCACTGACCCTAGAGAATTGTTCCCCAGAGCTCCCCCGACTCGCCTGAGCAGCGAAGGCCCCGAATCAAGCCCCGAGTCGCCTCCACCATCGCCGTCGTCGGAGCGCCACTGGAGCAAGATCAAAGGAGGGGCTCACGCCACCATTCTTGCCACTTGTGGGGTTTTACCGAGCTTCCTAGAGCCCTAGATTGCCGTTCCAGCGCCACCAGAGCCTCCTCCTTCCACAACGTCGTCGCTGGAGATGCGTCAACAATGAGGGAGACGGGAGGATGATTCCAGCCATCGAAATCCACATCCAAACTGTCAGATCTTTCCCCCTTCCTCTATTATTGCTTCCCGTAGGGCCTGATGCATGATCAGGCATCGGGATTCCCCGAAAGTGCATCCCAAGCGGTCGTCGATGGCGAAGTTCTGTCGTCGTCCCATTTTCAATAAAAAAAATTAAAAAAAATAGTTTTCTTTTAAAAAACTTCTGATCTTTTCTTTTTCTTGCAAGTAGGTCCTTTTTTCTTACATTTAGGTCCCTACAATAGATTTTAAATCGTTTTAATAATATTTGTTCTAAAATATTGCATAGGAACCCCTAAAAGTCTTTATTAATGTTTTCCATGCTTTAAAGTTTGGTATAAACCCTCGAGTTTCTTTTCTTACATTTAAGACCAACATTTTTGCATAAAAAACCTTGTGCTTTGTTGAAATAGTTCTGAATGCATGTTTTTCTGTCAAAATTGGAAGTTAAACCCTGGATATTCAAATATACACTCAGATGTGTTCAAAAATTGCAGTTTTAACCCTGAGTTTTACTGATTTCTCACTGAATGCATATTCTTTAGGGAGATATTGTACAGTAGTCCCTGAACATCCTAGATTTCATACCTAAGACCATTTTCTTGCACATTTAACCCTGAGTTTCTTCAGAATTGCATTAAATACATGTTTTACTAGTAAAATTGCATGTTGAACCCTAGGAATCCAGATTTTGACCAAAAATGCACAGTTTTACACATTTGACCCCAGATTTCTTCAAAATTACTTAAAATGTGTTTTCCTATGTATTTTTGCTGATTTAGCATTAGAATTTTAGCCTTCATTCAGAATTTGAGAATTTTGCACAAAAGCCCCTGTAATTTACACTTTTTACTCTCACATGCATTGTGTACATTTTGCTGCTATTTTTCATGCTTATTTTCTCATGTCTTCTTTCTTGCATTATGCACACACTTCTGACTTGTTTCAAACTCAATTTTCACATTGTTTCTCGTATTTCTTCTGACTTTTACGATTTTGGTTTGATTTGGCTTTCCATCGGCTGAGGGAGTACATTAACAGACTTGACAATGCCGACATTGACCCAAAAGAGGATTTTTTTCCCCAATTTGATTTTCTCGGATTTCTTCAAGTTTCTGCTAATTTACGTGACACTTTCCGAGTATTCTCAATTTTCACAATTTTCCTCATCACCCAAAGGCGTACAGTAAAGCAGCATTTTCATTGCCTACATTGTCCCTTGGATTACCATTTTTATTTTTTCCTTCTTCATTTCTATGATTTGGCATGTTTTCCAATCAAATTTAGCATGTGCACTTAGAATAGGCAAGCATACACATAATAGACTAGTAGTAAGCAGGAAACCCAGAAAGACCGAGTTCCTTGGGTGCATAGGGGTGCCTAACCCCTTCCCCATGCGTAACAAGAGTTCTTACCCTTTCATTTGTGCACTACATCCATTAGGCATGGAGCATGCATATGTTTTCTTTGCCTTGGTTTCTATTGGATTTTTTTTCCTTTGTGTTTGGTTTTCCTCGTCTTTCCATCAAAAGACTAGGTGGCGACTCCTTTTCTTATCCTTTTCTTATCTTTCCTTGGTGTTTTCGAGTCTAGTCTTCTTCCTCGGATTTACCATCTTCGTCGTGACCGTATCGGGACTCCTCGTGTGCTTCCATGCATTGTAGGAGAGCCGTGCAGGGTTCCACCGGTATGGTCACACCTACATTGTCCCTCGGATTATTTTCCCTATTATTTCTCTTATTTTCATTTCTTCTCTATGATTTGGCTTGTTGTCACATTCATCTTAGGCATGTGCATTCGGGGTAGACAAACATACACTCACTATGTCATTAGCAAGTAGGAAACCAAGAAAGATCGATTTCTTCAGGCACATGGGGGTGCCTAATATCTCCCCCATGCGTAACAAGAATCCTTACCCTTTCTTTGGCCCACATAGATCAGCGCACTTCATCCATTATTTCTTCACATTGATTTCTTAGGTTTTTCCTTGTATTTGGTTTTCCTCGTCTTTCCATTAATAGACGAGGTGGCGACTCCTTTTCCTTTTCCTTTTCCTTTTCTTATCTTTCTTTGGTATTTCCGAGTCTAGTCTCCTTCTTCGGATTCACCTTCTTCGCCATGACTATATCAGGACTCCTTGTGTATGTCCATGCACGTTGGAGTCGTGTAGGGTTCCATCGACATGGTCACACTGTCTAAACTGACTGAAATGATGGCAAAACTATTGATGAATCTACTCTTGCTGAGATTGTAACCTTAATAGGATCTATGAGAGGACCTACAACAAATTATAGAGACGACAACACAAGCCTAACTGTCCTTGGTGGAAAGGATGGTGCTTGACTTGCCTTGTCATTTGCAATCTCCTCTTCTGAATAGTAGTCTTCAATACAGACCCACTTGGGTCCACTAGATGATCCACTCTGTACAAATTTTGCAACAACAGGACTCTGATTGGGATCCAAAAAACCTACACTAACAAAGTTAGACAAATTTCATGGAATAAAGAGTTTCCAAGACTTACTGTTCCTTGGGAATCCATCATGCGGCTTCCATTCGTATCCCAGTCCTTGAAATTCTCATCTTTTCTCTGCTACAATTGGTTCAACGATCCCTTGGTCATTCTGCCCGAGCGGTGTTCCTTTCTCGTACCCCCATCACTAACAAAGATTCTTGACCATCATAAAAGGGTTGCCAAAAGTGGCCAAATGGCTGGCACGCACGAGAATCGGAATGAAATTAACGGGCTCAAAACGATCCACTCAATAAAGCACATCAAAGGGCTTGGGGTCAAAATGGACCGTTTGAGGGGACAATGAAAAGACCACCTCGACTTTTTTCCTTTTCAAAACTTTTCGCCATCACAACAACAATGTCGTCGTCCCAACAGAATTTAATCATTCAATGAAGAGTCGAGGGGATAACCTGATGCTTGTGAAGCCAAGGGCGCCCAAATAGGAGATTGAAAGACGGTTTGAGGTCAACAACATAAAACTCTACCTCGAAATAGGTTAGACCAACAATCAGAGGAACAACCAAAATCCCTAAAGCATCATGGTGCGTGTTGTCAAATGCCATCATTCCCTTTACAATTGGGGTAATGTCCTGGGAATTGAATCTGATCTAGCTTGCAGTTCACAAGGGGCAGACGTTTAGGCCTGCACTAATATCTACTAAAGCAAGAGGAATGCGAAAGTTCTGATACTGCACTGTGATAAACCGTGGTTGGTTGTGATAAGTCCCTGCCAGTGGTAACTCTGAGTTGGGAAAAGAGATCACATGTGGCGTAGCTACCATTCTCACCATGTTCTCTAGGGTTGATGGTTATATTGTTGAGGAAACATGTGTGGCTTGGAAACTCAGAGAAAGGCTTTTCGATGTTCAATTAACATGTGAATCAAGTCCCAAATAGAAATATTTGCTTTTACCTTTTTTAACTGGGTCATGATGTCAGCTACAGGTTGGTCCTTCTTGGTAGTGGTAAGATTAGCTCTTGGGGATGCTTCTTCTGGAACTGGGTTGGGCGACTGGTTCTCTAGTTGAGGCAATGAGGTTGTTGGTTGGTTGGACTTACTGGCTAGAATTGGGGACTTATATACTCGCCCTAATCGTGTCACCTCAGTGCACATTTTTGTGGCGTAGCTGTAGGACATACGATGGGTATCCTGTGTCAAATTAATAACCACAGGAGTACGAGCCTCCAACTCCACGGGGACTAGGGCTGATGTGTTTAGGGAAGTTGCGAGTGGAGCAGGTGTCAAAGTTCTTTGAGCTAACTCTGGCTTTAGTCTGGCTAACAAACAAACGGATGGTGGGGTGGATTACATGGTGGGTTTAATGGTTGTGCACCCTGACTTGGAAGTTAACTAGATCATATTGATTGTAGTACCAAAGGCTTCAACAAAAGATTGATAGAGCTGATGAGGGGAAGGAGCTGAGACATCATGAATAAGCAGAGAAGGATCAAGTGGAAGGGGTGTAAACTCAACAAAAGAAACAAGATGAATTCTTGAAGTTCCGACTGTTCCAACATGCTCAGGCAAGGATCGGTTCACTATGTTGTTATATGCAGATGTTGACGAATGTGGTGCCAGCCGGTGAAGTCGATGCCTCCTGTGTGTTAATGATGATAACCTTCTGGTCGATCAAGTCCTATATGGTACTCCGGAGTGTGAAGCAATTATCCGTAGAGTGTCACACAACTTTGTGGAAACTTGAGAATAAGTCTACTTTATACCACCACAAAAGTGGGTTTGGCAGTGGGTGAACTTCCGGAAGCTTCAGAAGTCACGCAACTAGGGTGGGTCCCACATATGCTGCATGAATAGCACCTGTGTGCTCCTCCAAATCTATCATCTCACCACTTGGTGTTGTGACGTGATGACCAGTGTACCTATTCGTGTGTGTTTTTTGAAGTGGCATGTATGTTGGAGCCTGAATCTAATGCAAAGGTGCCAGAATGGTAGCATGCTGTGCTAGGTGTGGTGCTGCGTGTGGGAGCAACAACGACTGCACCGATATTGCCAGATTCACAAGTCGTTGTACTCCCACCAGCCCAAAAAGCTTCCCACCAGTGGATGGAGGAATTTGTTGTGTGTACAATGGTGATGATGCTAATGGCAGAGATGTTGTGCTTGTCACCGAAGTAGCGAGAAGTTGTGACGATGGCTGCAGTGGTGGTGTGATGGGTGTAGCATGGAATGTCTGAGCTGGCTGATATGGAACCTCAGGAACGATAACACAATCAAAGTAGGATCCAAAGAGAAAGCCACGTTTTGCAACCTCTATGTAAGGACCAGAAGTTGTTGAGATTGCACAAGGATAGAACCATTGGTGGTAATACCGAGGGTCGGAATAGCAAGCAAGAGGGATGTCAAAGGGGATTGGAAGTTCAAAGATCTAGAAGACAAAGTTCCTACAGAAGAGACGATCACAGTCTGTTGAGTGTCAAAAGGGGTCGAGCTAGCCAAAGGGCAGAACACTATCAGATCAAGAGTCCTTGTAATGGTAACTACTTCAGTAACAGGCTCCAAACCGATCAGGGTCTACCAGTGTCTCGAAACTGAAGGGTAGGAAACTCCATGTGCATGAAAATGGCTTTTGTGGAGAGCAGATGAAGTAATAGATGTCAGAATGAGGGAGGAAGGAGTAATGGAAACAAAGATCCCCTATGAAGCAGTTGGTACAAGAGACTTAGTAGATTGCTGGGCCATGATGGACCATGAGCGAGTAAGGATAGGACTGTGATCGTAGACAGGAAGACAACACCTACGAGGAGCTATTGTCGAAAGTGACGAATAGCTCGAGGAAAGACAGTAGAGAACATTGCCTCAGAGTAGAGGTCACCAAAAGGATCACATAGGCTCTGGCTAAGGAACTCATGCTTGAAACTCTGGAAAAGGAAAAAAAAATTTGAGGGAAGAGAAAAGAGACAAAACAGGAAAAGAAATGTGAGTGCTATGCAAATATTTGTTAAGGTGGCATGATTGGCACACATGCATATGAATGCTTCTAACATGTGCTCTCTCACCATTTAAGTGTGTCCTATCAAGCTCTCTACTCCAAACACTCTCGGGGTATACAAGTCTCCAACTCAGGATAGAAAATAAGGATCCGTTCCATTCCCAACCAAAGCTTAGGTGATGGAACGATGGTGCATTGGTGGCCTTGACTCCTGCAGTAGCAAGGAGCTATACCATCTACTAACACTGACACGACCCCAGACTAAGGAGGAGTAGACTAGCCACATGTCCTACACCAAAGCCCTAGAACGAGTAACTAGGACTACCCTTCTTAGACTAAGTATGTGGACTCTGAGATGAGAAGATGCATGCTCCTATATGATCTTTCATGCACATATGCTTGGTGTCTTTTACTTGTGTTTTATTAAACCAAAGGGGATTGTGAGTATTTGTCTCTAGGTATGCCTAATTATTTTTTCCATTGAATTTGTGTGTTTTATTTTAACCAGGAAGGGAAGCAACATGTCTCTACTCTCCTATTCCTGGCAAATGCAAATGCAGAAAGGGAAGAAAACACACTATCATGGCATCCAAATACTCACTCAACAAGCAAAAGGCATGAGCATGGCATGTGCAAGTGTCGTGTTATCAAGTAAGTGAAAGAGAAGCAAGCATCATAACAAAAGGCATGAATCAAGTCATGTGCATATGCTGTAGCATAGCATCTATGTAAATAAAACAAAGGCATGTATAGGCAAATATATACAAACAAGTAGAACAAGCAAACAAACACAAGGCATGCAAGAAAACACCAACCAAGCAAGAAAACCAACACGAAAGCCAGAATCTGGCATCCTCAGCAGAGTCCCCAGCTCTAGTGACCATGCCCGTGGAACCCTGCATGACTCCTCGGTGCGTGGAAACACACGAAGAATCCCAATATGCTCACGATGAAGATGGTAAATCCAAGGAAGAAGACTCAATTCAGAAACACCAAAGAAGGATAAGAAAAGGATAAGGAAAAGGAGTCGCCACCTAATATTTTAAAGGAAAGACGAGGAAAACCAAACACGAAGAAAACATAGAGTAATCAATGCAAAGAAACACATGTGTGCTCTATGCCTAATGGATGTAGTACACAAATCACTGAAGGCCAAAGAAAGGGTACGAATTCTTGTTACGCATGGGGAAGGAGTTAGGCACCCTTATACGCCCGAGAAATCGATTTTTCAAGGTTAATTGCTTGTTCATGATCTAGTGTGTGTACGCTTGTCTACTTCTAATGTAGATGCCTAAGATGAATGCGAAAATGAAAATATGACATAAATCTCCCCAGAAGTCAAATTGAGATGGAAGTAATAAGAAAACTAATCTGAGGGACAATGTAAGCATTGAGAATGGCACTTAATATACACCCTTGGGCGATGAGGAAAATCATGGAAAATCAGAAATATTTGGAGAGCATCACTCAAAGCGGTGGAAAATGGTAAAACTTGTGAAAGACAAAACAGAAAGATAATCCGTATTCCGGTCAATGTCAACATTGTCAAGCCAGTTAATGTATGCCCTTGGAAGATAAATTTCCAACACAAATAAAAATTCATGAAAATTGGAAATCAAAGTGAGAAGGGATAAAACCACAAAGGAAGGGCATTTTCAACAAATCATGCCAAATTATTTCAAGCCCTAGGATGAAATAGGGAAGACTATGGAATCCAAACAAAGATCAAGAAGTCAAAGAATAGTCAAACCAAAAAGCAAAAAATCGATTATAATTGCCTTGATTCTTGGGCCGCACGTTGATGATTTTCGCCAACAGATTTTGTTAGCTGAAATCGTCGCCTGTAACCGCCAATTCCATATGCTAAGACTGATCGTCGACTTCCACCATCGTTGGGAATCGCGTGACCCATCACTAGTCTAGACAGTAAACTCTGGTCAATTTTGCTAGAGAAAGAGATGGATAGGCTTGATTCTTGATCGAGAAAATAAGAATAGGCAAAGGGAAATTGATTTATGTGTTTCAGTGGTGAACTAGCTTGCTAGATCCTCCACACGGTCTACCTCATTGGAGAGTTAGTTTCTGGCTTGACAAAAGATAGCAGCAAGCCTGGTGGAGCTGCGACGAGACTAGGAAGAAGAATCCAAGTGCCTAGGGAGCAAGCTCGGATCATAGAGGACTCTTCCACAAGGTCAGATCGTTGGACAATAATCCGTGCCATTCTTCCTAACAAGCTCATCAGCACGGGCGACGATCGGCCGTAACAAAAGACTGATGAGCCTCACTAGGATCTGGTAAGGATCGGGATGTGGAAGAAGAGTGTTGGAAAAGCAAGAATGAAAGAAGGAAAGCAAAATCATTCACACAGACTAGTGGGAAGATCGTCTGATCCTTCCACCGAACTACCTCACCGACATGAACACTGATCACCCTCGTCTGAGGTCGACGAGCTCAATCCGAAGTCTGCGAGGTAAAGGAGGCTGGGAGGATGCGCAGACAAAGACTTCAACGAAAGAAAATTCACAGAACTATCCTTCCCTGGCTTGAGTTGCTAGTGCCAGCAAAACTCTGACAAGCCACATCGCTTAGTCGATGACGACGGAGAAAAAAGAAAGGAGAATCTCCAGAGCATGCATGCGAGGATCAAATGGCTTGCAATCCTCATCCTTGGCATCGAGGATACTTGGGGAAGAGAAACTCCTTACTGCCACTATCTTCAGTGACTGTCAAAGAAGGAGAAGGACTGGGTGTCGAAAATCGACTCCTAATGGCCTATGCACTCATGCAAGGTTCAAATGGAAGCTGAGAGGAGTAGAAGAATTACATGGAGGTGACTTGTTGCACTGTCGATGCTGCTTAACCTCCGAATGCCGCTGGATGATCACTGGAGTTGGAGTTGAGCTATCTAGAAGTTAGGGTAGAGCACTTGCATTGGAACCGTGGGAGTTGGTTGCAAGGAAGGGTTTAAATAGGCAGTCGGGACAACTTGATGTCGTGGATGCGTAACAGTCTCTAGCGAACGACACTGATGGATATCGAGGACTTGAACTGGTGAATTTGCTACTGGATTAAACGCACAATGGTCCCTAAAGGTGAAAGGAACGAGGCTAGATTCAATCCTAGCCATCATCACTAAGGGATTAAGCAATTAAATGGCAAAGGAGACTTCTCCACCCTTCAGCCCTGATATAATGGATTTCGCCAACTATTTTCGCCACCTATCTTCACTAGCAACACATGCATGGAAGCCAAGCCATGTATAACCGATTGGAAATACCACCTAGACCAACAAAAGCAAGTCAAGCAGACCTCAACTCGTTAACCACCCTTTTAAGGACTAATTAGCAACCAATGGTTAAAATGAAAACATGACATAAATCTCCACAGAAATCTAAATGAGATGGAAGCAATAAGAAAAGTAATCCAAGGCATAATGTAGGCATTGAGAATGCCACTTAATGTACGCCCTTGGGCGATGAGGAAAATCATGGAAAATTAAAAATGTTTGGAGAGCGTCACTCAAAATGGCGGAAATTGGTAAAACTCGAGAAAGTCAAAAGGAAAAAATAATCCATATTCGGGTCCATGTCGGCATTGTTAAGCCTATTAATGTATTCCTATAGGCGATAAATTCCCAACACAAATCAAAATTCATAAAAACTCATGAAAATCGGAAATCAATGTGAGAAAGGAAAAAACCACAAAGGAAGGGCATTTTCGACAAATCATGCCAAATTATTTCATGTCCTAGGATGAAATAAGGATGACTAAGGAATCCAAACAGAGATCAAGAAGTCAAAGAACAGTCAAACCAAAAAGCAAAGAATCAATTATAACTACCTGGATTCTTGGGCCCCACTTTGATGATTTTCGCCTAATAATTCTGTTAGCTGAAACCATCGCCTGTAACTGCCAGTTCCATACACCAAGACAAATCACCAACTTTCATCGTCGCCGAGAATTGCGTGACCCGTCACCAGTCCAAACAGTAAACTCTGGTCGAGTTCGTCGAGGAAAAGATGTATAGGTTTGATTCTTGATCAAGATAGTTAGAATAAGCAAAGGGAAATTGATTTATGTATTCCGGTGGTGAACTAGCTTGCTAGATCCTCTGCTTGGTCTACCTTGTCGGAGAGCTAGTTTCAGGCTCGACAGAAGACGACGGCAAGCCTAGTGGAGCTACGATGAGACTGGGAAGAAGAATCCAAGTGCCCAGGGAGTAAGCACGGATCACAGAGGACTCTTCCATAGGGTCAGATCGTTGGACAGTAATCTGCGCCATTTTTCTTAAGAGGCTCGTCGACACGGGCGGTGGTCCACCGTAATAGAAGACCGATGAGCCTCACTAGGATCTAGTAAGGCTCGGGATGTGGAAGAAGAGCATCGGAAAAGTAAGAATGAAAGAAGGAAAGCAAAATCATGCACACAGACTAGTGGGAAGATCGTCTAATCCTTCCACTGACATGCCTCACCGACGTGAACATTGATAGCCCTCATCCGAGGTCGATGAGCTCTATACGAAGTCTGACGAGGTGAAGGAGGCTGGGAGGATGCGTAGGCAAAAACTTCGACAAAAGAAAATTCACGGAACTATCCTTCCCTAGCTCGAATTGCTAGTGCCAGCAAAAGTCTAACAAGCCACGTCGCCCAATCAATGACGACAGAGAAAAAAGAAAGGAGAACTCTAGAGCATGCTTGCAAGGATTGCAAGGCTTGCAATCCTCATCCCCGACATTGAGGATACTCAGGGATGAGAAACACCTTATCACCGCTATCTTCAGCCATTGTCGGAGAAGGAGAGGGACCGGTGTCTGAAATCAACTCCCGATGGCCTATGCGCTCATGCAAGGTTCAAAGAAGCAGAGAGGGGTGGGACACTTACCTAGAGGTGACTTGTTGTGCCGTCGATGCTATTGAGCCCCTAAACATCACTAGATGATCATTGGAGTTGGAACTGAACCATCTAGAAGCTGGGGTAGAGCACTTGCACCGCAACCATGGGAGCTAGTGGCAGTGGTGGTGATGTCTCTCTCGAGTGGCAGGGAAGGGTTTAAGTAGGCAGTTGAGATAACTTGAGGCCATGGATGCATAACGGTCTCCGGTGAACAGCGTTGATGGATTCTGAAGGCTTGAACTGGTAAATTTGCTACTAGATTAAGGGCATAATGGTCCCTAGAGGTCAAAGTAACGAGGCAAGATTCAATCCTAGCCGTCATCATTATGGGATTAAGAAATTAAATGGCAAAGGAGACTTCTCCACCCTTCAACCTTGAAATAAGGCATTTCACCAGCTATTTTCTCCACCTATCTTCACTAGCAACACATGCTTGGAAGCCACAGCATGTATAACTAGTTAGAAATACCGCCTAGACTAACAAAAGCAAGTGAAGAAGACCTGAGCCCATTGACCACCGTTTTAAGGACTAATTAGCAACCAATGGTTGAAATGAATGTTATTGTGGTGTTTCTAGAAAAAGTGAGTGAGCCCAGCAACTCCATAGGTCACCACCTCTCTCCTAGATCTATCTAAATCTACCTATAAAATCTGAGGTGTCTACACTTCCACGTGTTGATAATTAGAAAGTGCTTAGCTAAAATGTCTCAGGTTATTCCAGTCCAGCCAAAATACCATACGTTGGAAGAGAGGAGAGAAAGTTTCAGTAGAAAACCAAAGAAGAAGTGAGAGCCAGAGAATTTAGGGGTTTGCAGACCTTTGATTTAGCTCGATGGCTGAATATGAAGCCACTTACTCTCACCTCGAGTGGTTTACGTAGACTTTTGATTTGAAAGAGAACAAAGCCAAGAGATTTGTAGAAGGTCTGCAATCGAAACTTAGATTGCAAGTCAAGGGTTATCGGTATCAGACATTGCTGGATGCGATGGATTTGGCCTCCCACTTTGAGGATGAACATAGGCGGTATACAGAGAGCCAACCTATGCAAAAAGACAAGATGTTCACCCCACGATCTGCTTCTAGGGTGTCAAACTCCATGAGTTCCAAGAGCTATGGAAAGAAGCGGGAGTGCACCGACACAACTATCTATGGAAGACATAGTTTTGCTACGAGGGGCATTGCCGAATTTAGCAAGACAAGATCTAGTAGCAGCTTGTAAAGGGGAGGGAACTTGTTTTGCCTATGGACGGATGGAGCACCTGGCGAAATAGTGTCCACGTCGACAGCAAAGTCTGGGTAACATGGTGTGTTACAACTACGGAAAGTAACTAAGCATCTGTAGTGGAACTACCCTGATCCTCCAAAGAAAGCTAGGGATGCACCACAACAATCTATTATAGGACATGTGTTCACAATATCTGGTCTTGATAGCGGACCTTCAAGGGATGTTGTAGAGAGTATGGAGCAGTAGTAAGTTTATATTGTAGATCTCCACCCTTTTATACAGCAATGTGTATCTAGTACTTGCTCTTAATAATAATTATGGTTTGTAGTTATGATATGTACTATCCTTAGGTTCTTTTCTAGTAGCAGACTGAATGGCCAGAGTATTATTTAACTCAGGGAGTTCATTCTCCTTTATCTCTGAGTCTTTTATGGTCGAAATTGGGGATAAGCCAGCTAAGTTGGCTTTTCACCTCAACGTGGTAACTTCGTTGGGGTAGCACAGTCTAGCGTGGAAATATCTACGATCAGTTGACATAAAGCTAGGTGATGAGGATTTCAAGACTAGTTTGATAGTAATGGATATGCAGGAGTACGATATTATATTAGGCATGGACTGGCTAACACAACATTCAGCAATGATTGACTTCACTAAGAAGAGGGTGCTAGCCCAGGGTAGGGTTTGTGCTTAGTGTAGAGTGTAAGACTAGGTGAGTCGAAGTAGGTGATCTCTGTAATAAATGCCTACCGCTCTCTAGCAAAAGGCTATGTGGGGTTTTTGGCCAGTGTTGTTGTGTCCTCCTCACCAACCTTAAGGGTACAGATATACCAATTGTTTGCAAATATCCCGACGTCTTCCCTGAGGATTTACCTGGTATGCCACCACACAAGGAGGTTGAATTTCTAATTGATTTAGCACTAGGGTCAAGCCTACTTCAAAGGCTCCTTACAAAATGATGCCTATCGAGTTGTGAGAGCTTAGGAACCAATTGCAAGAGTTATTGGAGAAGGGATTTATCAAGCCAAGTATGTCACCTTTGGGTGTGCCTATTTTGTTCGTTGAAAAGAAGGATGGTTCACTTTGACTATGTATAGATTATTGGATGCTGAACTAGATAACTAGAAGGAACAAGTACCCATTGTCTAGAATATATGATTTGTTTGGGCAGCTATAGGGAGCCTCAGTCTTCTCAAAGATTGATTTGAGGTTAGACTATCACCACCTCAGGATTTGGGAATCAGATGTGCACAAGACGACATTTCAGACTCGATATGACCATAACGAGTTCTTATTCATGCTATTTGGATTGACAAATGCACCAGCCACATTTATAAATCTGATGAATAGGGTGTTTAGGCCCTACTTGGATTAGTTTGTGGTAGTATTCATGGATGATGTGCTGGTTTACTCTTCTGATGTAGAAACTCACTAGATGCACTTGAGGATAGTGTTAGAGACGTTGAGACGACATCAACTTTATGCGAAGTTACTCCAAATGTACGTTTTGGCTAGAAGAAGTCACATTCCTTGGCCACATCATTTTAAGAGAGGGTATTATTGTGGAACTTGCTAATGTGGAAGTGGTGAATAGCTAGGCAAGACCCAAGAATGTGTCAGAGATCAAAAGTTTCTAGGACTTACAAGATACTATCAGAGAGAGATGTATTTAGGATTTTTCCAAGATTACTGCACCTCGGGCCAGGCTGGCACGAAAGGAAGATTCGTTTGTATGGGATTGGTAGTTTGAGGAACGTTTCAATGAGTTGAAAGCTCGTCTTATTACATCTTCAATCTTGGCACTACCTTTTGAAAGTTGGGGTTTCACAATGTATAGTGATGCCTGTGGTATCGGATTGGGGTGTGTTTTAATACAGCATGACAAGGTGATAGTGTATGCTTTCCACCAAAAGAAGGACCATGAGAGGAACTAGCCCACACATGACTTAGAGATGGCTGCAATAGTGTTTGCATTGAAGATTTGGCGACACTATTTATTTGGCAAGTAGTTTGAAGTGTTTACAAATCATCGTAGTTTGAAATATATTTTTACTCAAAAGGATTTGAATATGAGACAACGAAGGTGGGAAGAATATCTTAAGGACTATGATTTTCGTTTGTCCTATCACCTAGGAAAGGGCAATATGGTTGCTGATGCATTGAGTAGGCGTACTCATGTCATGGCCAGCCCAACGGTTAATGAATGGTGCATGTTTGAGGGTTTGGTCGAGTTTTGACCTTGGAGGTAGTTTCAGGGTTCTATTGGAGCTTGAGTTACTAATTTGTCTATCTGTCCAAGGTTAGTGGAAGCGATTGTGGCTTCTCAGCAAATAGATCCTATTGTATGAGAAACTTGGGAAAAATTAGAGGCGAGAAAGGTGCCCCACTTCTCTATTGGTATTCATAGTGGACTGAGATACGATTTGCACTTGTATGTGCTACAAGTGGAGGAAGTGGAGCACAGACTAGACAAAGTCCATCGATCTAAATATACTATTCATCTAGGAAACACCAAGATGTACAAAGACCTAAAAAGGAATTTCTAGTAGCCCGGGATGAAAAGAAATATTACTAAGCATGTAGCCAGATGTGTAACTTGCCAGATGGTAAAGACCAAGCACTAGAAGCCAGGAGGAACTCTACAAGCTCTAGACATTCCAGTTTAGAAATGAGAGCATGTCACTATGGACTTTGTGACAAGATTACCTGAGACTAGAAGAAAGAATAACACAGTATGGGTAATCATAGATCGATTCACAAAGTTCGTGCATTTCCAGCCTATGTGGGTGAATCTCCCTTTATCATAGCTAGCAGAGTTAAATGTGTCAAAGATAGTCCATCTTCATAGGGTTCCTATATTGATCGTGTGACACTTGGGCCTGATTATCTATTTTAGTTGTAAACCATGTAATTAATTGTAATATTGTATAAATGGTTTATTAATGTATAATCTTTTGTTCCTAGTGATTGTGAGGATTTGATTGGCTTACTGTGCACCAGGTTGTGATTTGGGACCAATGTGGAGTCCGATATGGGGATGCACAGTCGCCTCGGTTTGCGTATCCATTCTTTTCTCCTTTCTTCCTTTCTTTTTCCTCTCTTCTCCCTCACGAGCCATCATCTCCATCTTCCCCTCTCTTATTCTTCTCATGACCCGTGCCATTACAAGAGCTGCTCATGTCTTCTCGTCCCCTCCGATGCGAGGGTGAAGTGATGGGAGGCCGACGAGACATGGGAGGAGGAGAAGAAAAAGCGGGGAAGGGAAACGGAGAGGGAGCTAACCAAGGAAGAGAAAGAGGGAGAAGGAGCGACACTAGAGTCAGAGGAGGAGAGCTCACCTGCAAGGTCTGTCGATGGGGAAGAGCTTTGTTGGGCGTGAGGAGCTTCATCAGGGAGCAAGGGAGGTCGCCGGTGTGCCACTTACAGGTACGCAACTCCCCTTTGTCTCCTCTGTCTTGCGGTTGCGATTGAATTGTTAAATGCATGAAAAACAAAAATAATGCATGTAAAATCGTAAAAAAATAGTAGAATTGATGAAAATGTGATAAATAGCATGAATATGTAGATATCATGTGGTTAGGATGGAAATTGGTAGGGTTATACGAGATTTAGGGATGTAAACTACAATAGATGTTAATGAGCTTCACCCCTTTGTGATTTTCATATGAATTGCATAGTTAATAGATTGATGAATGGTTTCAGGGGTTTTAAAGTAGACTCAAAGGTCTACTCCCCATGATTTATTAGTATTTTATGATGCTTTTTTGATGGGTCCGTTGGAGGCTCCCAGTTCCGACGAATGCGAAGGCTGAAACAGGGGAGGTGCCTTGGTTGTAGGCAATTCAACATGCCGAACTGGATTCAGCATACTGAATTCCTGTCAGATTAAGCTAGGATACCTGGTTTAGGTAGGTCGAAATTATTCGATCGACCAAAACAAAGGATTTTCGGCATACCAAACTTTATTTTCGATCTGCCGATTTTACCCTGGCCCTGATATATATAAATGTGAAAACAAAATGGAAATAAAAGGTTTTAATTGGACAATGAGCATGTGTTAATGGTGTTTTCCCCATGTAAAGGTCATGGAGGAATATGGAACCCAAATAAGTGTATTTGGGGATGGTTTTGGGTTTAAATCCCTAAGATTGAATTAAAGTGATTAAATGTGTGATTTTTGGGCATGAGTCCCAATTTATGATTTTGAAACATGATTTTAAAACATGATTTTAAAACATGATTTTAAATGAAGTAAGTTAGGACCCCAATGGAGGGTCATGTGTTGCTTGAAACAAGTTCCTAAAACGAAAAGAATGAAATGAAAAATGGATTTGAAAAGGAAAACTTAAAGAGTTTTGAAAATTAAACACGTGTTGAGGAACCACAGGGGTTGGTGTCGACAATGTGGTAGGGGTATGAGACTCCAATGAAGCCAATTATCAAATATGATTGTGTTTGCTGAGCTTGAGACGGTGTAGGCTGAGTCGGGGTATATAAGCCTGGGTGTTCGGGTCATCGAGCTCGTGACAGCGTAGGCTGGGGCTAGGAATATGAGACCGAAGTGTCCGAGTCACCGACGGTGTAGATTGAGCTTGGGTTATTGAACCTAGTTGTTCGGATCACTGATGGGACATCAGATAAAGACGTATCCCCATGCTTATGAAATGAAATTGAGGCTAGTTGGCCTGGGCGGTGTCATCCGCATGGGAAATTTCACCACGGCAGTGCAAGGAGGTAGGGGAAATGGTGTCCTCATCTACTGCATGTGTACTTGGTTAACCCTGATCAGGGTAACATCAATAAAGAATAGTGAAAATGAAAAGAAATGTATGTGATTTCGAGAAATTGAAAAAGGAATGGTGTGGCTAGGATTAGACTTGTGAATGGTCCTAAAATCCTAAAAATGAATATGAGTTGTGTTTTAACCAGTTACCAGACAATGTTTGTGATTTTGGTTTTGAGCCCGAGTAGCATTGTGTTTTAAGCAAGAACTGGTCAAGAATGTGGTTTTCTTAGAATATAAGAAAGGTTTTGAAAAAGTATAAAAGTGAATTTTGAGAAAAGCATAGTTCTGGAAATAGATTCTTAAGTGATTTCAAGGGAAAAAGGAAATAATGTTTTAAAATTGAATTTCCAAAAGAAAACTAGGTTTTCTAAATTAAAAGTTGAATTTTTGGCGCTTTTGCCGGATTTTTTTTGTTTGTGTGTTTAGGGCACTTACGGGGTGACTTAGATGTCACTCACGAGTGTTTTGGTTGTTTTTCAGGTGCAGAACGTGTGCAGTAGAGTTCCAATGCCGGAGTTGGAGCTTTTAACCGCACATTATTTTCAAGAGGTGAGCCTTATTACAGTTATTTAATTTTACTATAATTAGTGTAATTTTGCTTCTGATACTATGATCTTGGTATCGTGCCTAGGATCGGGGCATTACAGATCATGTCTGACAGAGATACACAGTTCACATCGAGATTCTGGAGGGCATTGTAGGAAGCATTTGGTATTGTGCTGAAGATTAACACCGTCTTCCATCCTAAAATAGATCAGACTGAAAGGACTATTTAAACACTGGAAGACATGTTGAGGGCCTGTGCTCTGTTTTTAAAAGGCAGTTGGGTATATCACTTGTCGTTGAACAAGTTTGCCTACAATAACAGCTACCACTCTAGCATTGGAATGGCCTTATACAAAGCTTTGTATGGTAGATCATGCAAAACAACAACTTGCTGGTGTGACCATGCTGACGATTGACTTCACATGAGGCATGGAAGGCCAAATGCACAAACCAATAAGGGCACAACAAAATGGTGAATCCAAAGAAGGACACTCAACTTGAAAACACCAAAAGCGAAAGCAAAACAAACAGATAAGGAAATGGAGTTACCACCTACTCTATTCAAAATCAAAATACGAGGAAAACTGAATACAAAGGAAAAAAAATACGATAAAAGCGATGCAAGAATGCAAATGCAATAATCTGTGCCAAATGGATGCAACACATAGGTCATTGTGTGCCAAAGAAAGGGTAAAGACTCCTATTACACATGAGGAAGTTGTTAGGCACCCCCATGCACCTGACAAATCGGTCTTTTCTTACAAGCTCGCTTGCATGTGTGGCCAATAAAAATGGATGCTTGCTCCATAATTAATGGCTAAAGGTGAATGCTTGATGTCATGCCAATGTGAATAAAGTGTTTGGGGTAGAAAACCATGCAATCTGATGCTCAGCCATGCTATATGTGTTCTATATTAGGGCACTCACACATATGAATTGTGCTTATACAATCCACTAGGGAAGTACGCAAGATCATCAGACTCGATCCATAAAACTCCATATAGTAAGCATCATTGTCCTAATGGTTGGATGTCGGATGCCAAACAAGCGTAAAATCATGCAAAGCAAGCTAGATCATGCGGATGAGCGGAAATTATGCGATGCCAAATGCCATGTAAGAATGCAAATAAAAACATGTAAGAAAACAAATCAAAAGGCCAAAAAATCAAAATGCATGCAGGGTGTGCTCAACTTCTACGATCTGTTCTAATTCTAATGACTCACACTAGCCACCCATACTGGTAAGTTGCGCTAGTGACTCATGGTTGTGAGTCACGTTGGTTGGCCACGCTAGATGTTTATAGGGTAGCCTGCACGCTTTTATCCCATAGACGCGGTCCCCATATGGACCCACACTCGGGCCCACAATGCACAGTGCCAACCACACACAGAGACACGCAAACAGAAGCCGACCCACGAGGCCAAAGCCCAAAATCACAAAATCACACTAGCGGGCCTCAAAACAGTAACAGCCTTCCAGAAATTAATTAATTAAAATGTAAATAATTACAAAATGAATTTACGAGTGTCACATCCTAACCACCTTAGAAGAAGATTTCGCCCCCGATATCACTAGTAGGCAAAAAGACACAGATACTGGGCTAGGATGGCTTCCTCACGTTCCCACGTGGCCTCCTTGGCTCCAGGATGCTACCACCGCACCAAGACTAGCAGAATCACCTTATTCCGTAGCACCTGCTCCTTGCGGTCGATAATCTGGACGACATCCTTCACAAAGGACAGATCTTCCTAGAGCCCTTCTGGCTAAACTAGAATCACATAAGATGCATCAACCAAACACTTCCTCAGCATGGAGACATGAAACACCTCGTGCACGGATGACATCTCTGGTGGTAGATCCAACCGATAAGCAACCTCACCGATCCTCTGTGTAATCTAATATTGGCCAATATAGCGAGGATTCAACTTCCCACGCTTCCCAAACCTCATGACACCCTTGGTCAGCGACACCTTCAAAAATACATAGTCTCCCACTAGAAATTCCAACGGTCTCAGCCTCTTGTCGGCATAGCTTTTCTGCCGACTATGTGCAGCCAACAGCCCGCTACGAATCAAATCTACCTTGTCCGCATACAGCTGCACAAGATCAGGACCAATCAACAGACGCTCGCCCACCCTTCTCCAACAAATCGGCAATCTACATGGCCTACCATACAATGCTTCGTATAGTGCCATCCCAATGCTCGAGTGACAACTATTACAGTAGGCGAACTCAATCAATGGCAGATGGTCCTTCCAACTCCCCTAAAAGTCTAAGGCACATGCGCTAAGCATATCCTCCAACGTCTAGATAGTCCACTCTGTTTGACCATCCGACTGAAGATGAAATGCTGTACTATAATTGAGCACGGTGCCAAAGGCCTCCTGTAGAGTTCTCCAGAACCTTGAGGTGAACCTCGTGTCTCTGTCCAACATGATGGACACCGGAACACCATGCAGCCTCACCACCTCAGACACATACAACTCCGCCAAGCAGTGCATCGGGAGCTTCACCCGAATGACCAAGAAGTGAGAAGACTTGGTTAGCCGATCCACGGTCACCATCATGGTCTCGTTCTTCCTCTGAGTCCTCAACAAACTAGTCACAAAGTCTATGGAGATGTGCTCTCACTTCCACATAGGAATATCCAATGGCTACAAGGTCCCTCCAGGTCTCTAGTGCTATGCCTTGACCAGCTGGCAAGTTGTACACCTCGCCACATGGTCAGCAACACCCCTCTTCATGCTAGGCCACCAAAAGTTCCGCTTCAGATCTCGGTACAGCTTTGTACTCCTAGGATGAATGGTGTATCTAAACCAATGCACTTCATTGAGCAACCTCAGCTTGGCTTCCTCATGCTGGGGCATATACAAGCGCATATCATATCTCAGCTCCCTATATGTCCCAATAAAGAATTGAGGCTCCCCACTAGCCTCCAGCTTCCCAAACACAGCCTGAACAAACGGATCCAGCTACTGACAGGCAACAATAAACTCTATCAGCTTGGGGTGAATAAACAGGTCAGCCACCCAAGCATCAACCGTGCCTCGAGCTTGCCATTTCGGCCTACAACTCACCAGATCCTCCAACATGATCCACTCCTTAACCATCAGGCTCACCAACACGTGCGTACACCGACTCAAGGCATCGGCGACCACATTGGCCTTGCTAGGATGGTAGGACAGGCTAAAATCATAGTCCATCAAATACTCCACCCAACAACACAACTTCAGGTTGAGGTCCCTCTGCGTAAAGATATACTTCAAGCTCTGATGATCGGTGAAGACCTCAAACTGCTCTCCATATAGATAGTGTCACCGAAGCTCAAGAGCGAATACTATGGCATCCATCTCCAAATCTTGGGTGGGGTAGTTCTTCTCATGATCCTTCAACTGGCACGAAGCATATGCAATGACAGTACCATGCTACATCAGAACACACCCCAACCAAACACCACTGGCGTCACTATACATAGTGAAGCCACCACTTCTAGAAGGTAGAGTCAACATAGGGGTAGAAACCAGACGAGACTTCAGCTCTTGGAAACTCGCCTCACAATTCTGGTCCCAACAAAACAGAACTCTCTTCCTGGTCAACTCTATCAGAGGCACGGCTATGGAGGAGAAATCCCTGATAAACCTCCTATAATAGCTCGTCAGACCTAAGAAACTCTAGATCTCCGTCACAATCCTAGGTCGCTCCCAACTGCTCACCGCCTCGACCTTGGCTGGATCCACTCTGATACCTTCTCTAAAAATCAAATGGCCAAGGAAGATGACTTCACTCAGCCAGAACTCACACTTGGAGAATTTGACGTACAGCTAGTGACACCTTAGAGTATCCAAAACCACCCTCAGATGCAAGGCGTGAGTCTCAACATCAGGGGAGTTGACCAACACATCATCAATAAAAACCACAATGAACTGGTCCAGAAAAAGGCTGAAGATCCTATTCATCAGATCCATAAACGTAGTCGGTGCATTGGTTGAGCCAAAAGGCATGACCGTGAACTCGTAATGCCCGTACCGCATCCAAGAAGAAATCTTCTGAATATCTGAGTCTCGTATCCTCAACTGGTGATACCTTGACCTCAAATCAATCTTTGAGAACACGGATGTAGACTACAACTGGTCAAACAGGTCATCAATGCAAGGCAAGGGATACTTATTCTTCACTGTGATCTGGTTCAACATCTGATAATCTATACACAGTCGGAGCGAACCATCCTTCTTACAGATGAACAAGACAGGCACTCCTTGCGGAGACACACACAACTTGATAAATCCTTGTCCAACAACTGAGTCTTTAGCTCTCGCAACTCCACTAGCACCATACGATAGGAAGGCTTCGACACAGCACCAGAACTAGGGATCAAATCGATCGAGAACTCTACTTCCTTGTGAGGTGGCATACCAGGCAAATCATCAAGGAAAACATCAAGATATTCACACACCACAGAGATGTTGTGAACACCCAATTCAAGAGAAGTGGAGGTAATTATACTTGCTAGATACCCTATGTAACCCCTGACCAAAGACTTATAAGCCTTCACAGCTGAAATGACAAGCTGAGACTCACCTTGACACCCACCTTGCACAAAGAAAGACCCATTCTCAGGAGACCCAAAAAAAACTCTCCTCCGAGCAAAATCGATCAGAGCAGACTGCTGTGTCAACTAATCCAAGCCGAGTATCACATCGTACTCTTGCATGTCCATCACGATTAGGCTAGTGTCGAACTCTCTACCACTCAGCGTCAAGTCGATTGATTGCAGATACCTCCACACCAAGCTGTGCTCCCCCAATGACATTACCACGCTGAGTTGAAAGGCCAACCTAGCTGGTCTCTCTCCCAACTCCACCGCAAAAGACTTAGAGACAAAGGAGAAAGAACTCCCTGAGTCAAACAACACTTTGGCCATTCGACCAGCCACAATAAAAGAACTTGATGGCCAAGCAAACCAACAACACCACATCCATACAATCAAGTAGATGTCTAGGTTACAAGAATATTACAATGATCATAGAGGATTATAAAACCAACTAGTCTGCCTTACCCTCAACTACATCTCCCGAAGACTCACCGCTTGGAGCTGCAATGGTAAACACCTGTACCTTAGTCGGCTGATGTGGCACACTTCCTACCTTCTTTGGCGGTTCCTGACAAGATCTTTGGACATGTCCTGCCTTCCCACAGTTGTAGCACACCACTGGGGCTACGATTCATCGAGGATGAAGACAAAATGCAGCTATGTGGCCCACCTTACAATAGTTGAAGCATTGGTTTCCTCTGGAAGCATTGGACCCTGTCTGACTGAAGCTAGCTCCGCTACTCCCAGCAAAACTCCACCGACCTGCAGAGGAAACACTAGACCTCCCCTTCTGCTTCTTCTCAGGGCCACCCGAACTACTAGCAGAGGGAGGACTAGAGAAAAAGAACCACAAGGTAAAAAAAGACTTACCCTTCCCTTTGGGACAACTCTCTCGATACTTTTGATGCTCTGTCTCGAAGTGATAAGCCATCCCAACCATGTCCTCCACAGTCTGGCACCGACAGCCCATCACCTTCAGCTGCAGCCTTAGGTACAAGCCATCCAGAAACCTCTATGCCTGCTCCTCCTCAGACTCATAGGTAGGAGCAAAACGTTCTAGCCAGGCGAACTCAGTCTCATACTCGAGCACCGACATCGTGCCCTACTCCAAACTCCGAAAATCTTGGTGAAGTTGTTCCTTTACATGAGCAGGGAAATACTTGTCATAGTAGGCTGCCTTGAAATCCTTCCATTGGATGCTAATAGTGACTGAGTCTGGGAACTTCAACTGCCTCACAGACTTCCTCCACCTATCTGCCTCACTATCTAGTAGATAAGTCGCCAACCGCACCTAATGCTCCTCTGGGCACGCCATGCCCTCTACCATCATCACCACATTCTCCAACCAAGCGTCGTTCTCCTCAGCACCGACCTTGCCCTTGAACGACGGTGGACGAAGCTTCTTGAACTGGTTCAGCCATGGGTCACTCGATGACTCACAGGCACCACTCCTGCTGAAAGCATGGGAGACCCCGTGTGTCAAACTCCTTAGTTCAGCGCGAACCACTTTTCATCCGCCCACATCCTCTCAGGGCTTGGATTCCTCAATAGGGTCATTGCCCTTATGCTCACGAGAAGGCATCCTATAAGGAGAGAGGCAAGACACCTACACCATAGACAAAGCAACAACCAAAAAACCATGTAGAAAACCAAGTGTAGACTCTAACATGCATGTAAACCTATGGAGTCTCTAGACCGGACACCTTAGGTATAACACTAGCCTAGTGAACTTGGAGCTCTGATACCACGTCTGTAACACCCCCAATTTTCCATAAAAATTTAAAACAAATTAAATTACAGGAAATTAGAAGCTAAACAGTAATATCGACTACCAGGAACTTGTGTGTGCGGCTACGAAACTCCGGACTATGTGCACTATGCTAAAACCTACTTGCGTGCCTACACCTGCAACCCAAAACCATGAAGAAAATGTGAGTGACAAAAGTCACCCAGCACGCACCCTACGATGACAATACTAATTTTTCCAAAAAGGCCAACCATCTCTTTTGAAAGTCATTTTCAAATCAATTTAGTTATTCGAATAACCGAAAATCCATGAATCGGAAGACCGATTAGGATCGATTGACCAAAACAGGTCAATGATCAACACTCATAGCCAAAATTGGCATACCAAAAAAGGATTGATCGACCGAAATCTCTTGATTCGGTCAACCGTCCAAAATCATAAGACTGAAGTTCGACTAGAGGACCAAAACTGACAGTAAAGCGGCATATTGAAATGATTTGGTATGCCATTTTCTATGTGTAACCATGCCGGCGAGGAGATTCCGCAAAAGGATGCGAAATCGGTCGGCAAAAATCACGTCGAAAAAGCAAAATAAAATGCAAATGCAGGAGTCGCCACCTAGTCTATTATGGAAGACGAGGAAAACCATAAACATGAATAA